>PVJI01004315.1:0-110143 GCA_004026765.1 Micronycteris hirsuta
TGTGGAAATCACTGCCACAATACCTAGTAATGACTGTAATGAAGGATGTAAAAGACCTGTACTTAGAAAGTTATAAGGCACTGAAGAAACAATTAAATAAGGGGAAGTACATATCATGTTCATGGAAAGAAAGAATTAGCACCATTAAAATGGCCATACTACCCAAATCAATCTATAGATTTAACTCAATGCCTTTCAAGCTACCAATGATGTATTTACAGAACTAGAACAAATACTTTAAACATTTATATGGAATTATAAAAGGCCATGAATAGCAACAGCGATCTTGAGGAAGAAAAACAAAGATGGAGGAATCACACTACCTAATATCAAACTATACTATAAGACCATAATAATCAAAACAGCATGATACTGGCATAAAAACAGACACATAGATCAATGGAACAGAATACAGAGCCCAGAAATAAACCCACCTCTTTATAGTCAATTAATATTTGACAGAGGAAACAAGCACACGCAGTGGACTAAAGATAGTTTATTCAATAAATGGTATAAAAATTGGAAAGATGCATACAGAAAAATGAAACTAGACCACTTTCTTACACCATACATAAAAATAAATTCATAATAGGTTAAAGACCTAAATGTTAAGCCTGAAGCCATAAAAATCCTAGAAGAAAATGTAGGCAGCAAAATCTCAAACATTGCTCATAGCAAGATTTTTTCTGATTTATCTCCTCAGTCAAGGGAAACAAAAGAAAAAATAAACAAATGGGACTACATCAAACTAAAAAGTTCTTGCACAGCAAAGGAAACCATTAGCAAAATAAACAGGCAACCCACTGAATGGGAGAACATACTCACTGATACATCTGATAAGGGATTAATATCAAAAATTTATAAAGAACTTATAAAACTCAATACCGAAACCACAAATAACCCAGTTCAGAAATGGGCAAAGGACCTGAATAGACACTTCTCCAAAAAGGGCATACAGATGGCCGATAGACATATGAAAAGATGCTCAACATCACTAATCACCAGAGAAATGCAAATTAAAACCACAATGTGATATCACCTCACTCACACCTGTCAGAATGGCTATCACCAATAAATCAACAAACAACAAGTGCTGGCAAGAACATGAAGAAAGGGAAAATTTTGTGCACTGTTGGTGGGAATGCAGACTGGTGCAGCCACTGTGGAAAGCAGTATGGAGATACCTCAAAAAATTACACATGGAGCTGCCTTTTGACTCAGTGATTTCACTTCTGGGAATTTATCTGAAGAAACCAGAATCACTAATCCAAAAGAACATAAGCATCCCTATGTTCATTGCAGCGTTTTTTACAATCATCAAGATATTGAAGCAGCCCAAATGTTCATCAGTAGATGATTGGGTAAAACAATTCTGGAACATTTACACAATGACGGTAAAAAAGAGGAAAACTTTACCCTTTGTGACAGCATGGATGGACATGGAGAACATTATGCTAAGTGAAATAAGCCAGTCAGAGAAAGAAAAATACCATATGATTTCACTTAATGTGGAATCTAGTGAACAAACTGAATTAACAAGCAAAATGAAAATAGACTCATAGAGAGAAGTCTGACAGCTTTGGGAGCCATGGCTAGGTGGTGTAGGGATGGAGTCAAAAATAAAAAGGACTCACAGATGTGGACAACAGTGTAGTGATTGCAAGGTCAGGGAGGGAGTATAAGGGGAATAAATGATAATGGGAAAAATATAATAAAATATGTATTGGGTGTATAAAATAAAATGTTTAGGAAGGAAGGAAGGGAGGAAGGAAGGGAGGAAAGAAGAAGGAAGGAAGAGCAGGCAGAGGATCTGACCCAGCACGGGAGAGAGAATGGAAACCCAGTCCTACCCCTGGGGTTAGAGAAACATGGCACTTAGAAGAGTGTGGGGCAGGAGGAATTCAGCTAAAAATAAGAGAATTTATTCCAGAAAAACTATAAACTCAGAAACAAAGGACACAGCTGAGGATTAACCGGCCATATACATTGAACAGGGAAACCTCCAGCCTTTCTCCATTTGGTTTCAATAATGCAAGAAGAGGGACTTCCAGCCAAGATGGAGGTGTAGGTAGACACACTGTGCCTCCTTGCACAACCAAAAGAAGGACAACAACAATTTAAAAACAAAAAACAACCAAAACTGACAGAAAATCGAACTGTATGGAAGTCCGACAACCAAAAAGAGTTAAAGAAGCCAAGTTCATCCAGACCGGTAGGAGGGGTGGAGCTGCTCAGCTGGGAGGAGAGGGTTCTCAGCAGAGCAGTGGCTGGCTGATTAGGCAGACCCAGCGAGCCTGTGGCTGGTGGAACAGGCAGTCCCACATTCGTGTGCAGGTAAAGGAACAACTGGGGAGCAAAACAGACCACACAGCCCAGGGCTCCAGCGTGGGGAAATAAAGCCTCAAACTACCAATTGAAAACACCTGTAGGGGTTGAGGGGGCAGTGGGAGAAACTCCCAGCCTCACAGGGGAGTTCATTGGAGAGACCCACAGGGTCCTAGAACATACACTAGCCCACCCACCCGGGAATCAGCACCAGAAGGGCCCAGTTTGCTTGTGGGTAGCAGAGTAAGTGACTGAAAGCTGGCAGAAAGCGGAGCAAGCACCACTGTTCCCTCTCATACCCCTTCCCCACAGACAGCATCACGACACACTGATGTGGGTTGCCCCACCCTAGTGAATACCTAAGGCTCCGCCCCTTGTATGTAACAGGTGCAGCAAGGGGAAAAAATGGCCCAAATGATAGAACAGATCAAAGCTCCAGAAAAAATAGAACTAAGCCACAAAGAGATAGCCAACCTATCAGATGTACAGTTCAAAACACTGGTAATCAGGATGCTCACAGGATTGGTTGAATTTGGTTGCAAATTAGATGAAAAAATAAAGGCTACGCTAAGTGAAATAAAGGAAAATGTACAGGGAACCAGTAGTGATGGGAAGGAAACTGGGATTCAAGTCAACAGTGTGGACCAGAAGGAAGAAAGAAACATTTAACCAGAAAAGAATGAAGAAACAAGAATTCAAAAAAATGAAGAGAGGCTTAGGAACCTCCAGGACATCTTTAAACGTTCCAACATCCAAATTATAGGGGAACCAGAAAGAGAAGAGGAAGAGCAACCAATTGAAAACTTATTTGAACAAATAATGGAGGAGAACTTCCCCAATCTGGCAAAGAAAATAGACTTCCAAGAAGTCCAGGAAGCCCAGAGAGTCCCAAAGAAGTTGGACCCAAAGAGGAACACACCAAGACACATCATAATTACATTACCCAAGATTAAAAATAAGGACAGAATCTTAGAAGCAGCAAGAGAAACGAGGACCGTTACCTACAAAGGAGTTCCCATAAGACTGTCAGCTGATTTCTCAAAAGAGATCTTTCAGGCAAGAAGGGGCTGGAAAGAAGTATACCAAGTCATGAAAGGCAAGGACCTACATCCAAGAATACTCTATCCAGCAAAGCTATCATTGAGAATGGAAGGGCAGATCAAGTGCTTCTCAGATAAGGTCAAGTTCAAGGAGTTCATCATCACCAAGCCCTTGTTATATGAAATGTTAAAGGGACTTATCTAAGAAAAAGAAGATAAAAAATATGAACAGTAAAACGACAGCAAACTCACAGTTGTTAACAACCACACCTAAAGCAAAAGCAAAAGCAAACTAAGCAAACAACTAGAACAGGAACAGAACCATAGAAATGGAGATCACATGGAGGGTCATCAACAGGGGAGTGGGAGGGAGAGAGAGAGGAAAAAGGTACAGAGAATAAGTAGCTTAAATGGTAGGTAGAAAACAGACAGGGGGAGGTTAAGAATAGTATAGGAAATGGAGAAGCCAAAGAACTTATATGTATGACCCATGGACACGAACTAAAGTGGGGGGTTGGTGCAGGGGGAGGGGAATAAAGGGGGGGAAATGGGACAACTGTAATAGCATAATCAGTAAAATATATATTTTTTAAAAATGCAAGAAGAGGCTCATCCCCCTCCCCCACCCCAGGCAGGGAATTGGAAGATTCCCTGGAGAAACAAGTCAGCCCCAGAGAAAATGGCCATTGCTACTAAAGGTGGGGGTTTCTGCCAGTGAAATGGTTGGGCCCCTGCCTGAAAAACAGAACAAACAAAGCCCAGAAAGCCTCCAGTGAAGCCTATCAAGCAGACTGACAAATTCCCTAAATATGTGCAGTCCAACCAACCGATGGTCAGTGCCTCAGTCCACTAGGCATCCGAGGGAAGCCTATAAAATCTGAGCCTGAGGCCAAAATAAGCAGAGAAAGGGAACTTGGGGCAAACAGACCCTTGCAGGGATCAAAGAAAACTACATAAATAATCCTTTTCAGTAAAAAATAATTAATATACCTGGAAACATGAGGAGATACTGAATGAATCAAACCATGTTACATTTTTTAAAAGAAGGATTTTAAAAATAAGGATGAGGGGTCAAATATATGGTGACAGGAGGAGACTTGACTTTGGGTGTTGAACACACGAGGCAATACAGATGATGTGTTATAGAATCATACACTTGAAACCTACATAATATTATCAGCCAGCGCCACCCCAATACATTCAATTAAAAACTTTAAAAATAAAAAGAGAATGTTCTTGTAAAATACAGTATGATAGCAGAAGTTTATAAATATAAATATATATAAAATAAAGTTACTGAAATCCTCTTCTTTGGCCCTGCCCCTCTTACATCCCTCTTGAACCTTGTAAGTGCAATAACTGTGTATGGGGCCAGGTGGGTAGTGGAATTATTGGGGAGAACACTTTGTAAAGTGTATGATAGTCTGACCACTAAGCTATACACCTGAAGCCAATGCAAAGAAATATGAAAGTAAACTGTAATTTTAAAGATTTTATTTTTATTTATTTATTTTTAGAGAGAAGGGGAGGGAAGGAGAAAGAAAGGGAGAGAAACATCAATGCTGGTTGCCTCACGTGCACCCCCTACTAGGGACCTGGCCTGTAACCCAGGCATGTGCCCTGACTGGGAATTGAACTGGCAACCCTTTGTTTGCTTCACAGGCCAGCACTCAATCCACTGAGCCACACCAGCCAAGGCTATAAACTGTAATTTTAAAAAATATTTTTTGAAAAAATAACCTGTGGATTACATGGGGACCACCAGGTAATCCAGGATAATTTCCCCAGATCAAATTCCTTCATTTAATCACACCTGCAAAGTCCTTTTTGCCGGGTAAGGTAACGTATTCACAGGTTCTGAGGATCAGAATGTGGACACCGTTGTGGAAATCATTATTTTCTGCCTACTATACGTGTCCTTTAGGGTGAGGTCTCAAAGAGCTATAGTCTATTTCTCCTTTCTGAATGGGCCCCCTCTACCTCTGGTTCACAGAAAACTCACTTTTTGCCTGATAGAATCTAAGCATCTATCCTGGGCTTATTCCACTCCCCAAACATCCAGCCAAGTGGCAGCTGCTCTCCTCTGGATTCCACAGGCAGGAAGGAGTCAGCCCTCGCCCTAACTGCAGGGAGCACACACACTCTAAGTGTTCAACGAAGCCCATGTCATTATTCCAGCCACAGGCCAGCACCACCCTTCTCCTTCCTTGGGGAAGGAGGTTGGTCTCAGCCCAGCCCTCTGTGGAGAAATCTGCTTTACTGTCTCCCAGTCTCCACCCCCAACCCCCTCCCATCTCATTCAGAAGTCGCCTCACTGTTCTCTTCAAGGAAGTTTCTGCAGGTCTGCCCCTTATCTCACTCTGGGATTACTTATCTCTTGTATCTTGGTGATTCACTTAAAATATTTAACTCAATCTGCTGTTATGAAAACAATAGGAAGAAAACCGGGCAAAGGACACAAAAAAGCAATTCACCAAAGAATAAATATTCATTTAAAATTCATTCTCCAAGCCCTGGCTGCTGTGGCTCAGGGGATTGAGTGCCAGCCTGGGAATCTAAAGGTCAAGGGTTTGATTCCCTGTCAGGCCACATGCCAAGGCACATACTGGGGCCAGGTCCCCAGTAGGGGGCATGCGAGAGGCAACCACACAGTGATGTTTCCCTCTATTTCTTCCTGTCTTCCCCTCTCTCTAACAATAAATAAATGAAATCTTTTTTTAAAAAATCATCCTCTGAGTGATAAAATATATTCAAATAAAAATAAGATTCCATCTTCACGAACAAGCTGGGCAAGGCCCTAAAGTTTGGTAACACCCTGTGAGGGATTGCATATACCTTTCACACACTGCTGAGGAGAACGTGCATACTTGGGATGGCAGTGTTTCAGCAGGCATCAGTCTTTCAAATGCAGGCTTGATGAAATCTTTGTCAATCATCTTATTCACAAAGATGAATGAATAAAGATATTCACTGAATTGCTTTTTTTATTATTAGAAGTGATTGATTATTAACCAATAAAGGATTGGTTTTTAGTAACTTACAATCTCTGTATATAATGTAAAGCTTCGTAACCATCTGAAGTGATGTTACAGAAGATTAAGCAGTATCAGTAAGTAAGTCTGGGTACATTGACAAATGAAAAAGCATGCCTTGAAAAACAGTATTTACAGAATAGTTTAATTTTGTGGGAAAACACATATGAAAGATAAACATTCAGATGTTAAAACTGGGTGTCTTTATAGAGTGGGTTGATGGGTAAATTTTAATTTTCTTCTCTGGTTTTTCTGTATTTTTTAAAATAAACTATGAAACTACATTATAACTTTTATAGTCAAATCCATTTTAAGACTAGCAAACAGTGTGTTCTGTCTCTTCAGCACAGCTGTCATTGGGAGCTGGTTTCGACGTGAGCAGAGCCTGCTGGGAGTTGTCCCAGGGCTCTCTGCCGAGAGGATGGGACAAGAACACGGAAAATGGCCCCACGAGAACAGGGCCCGAGAAGTTCCACATCAGGACAGGGAAGGGTGGGGCGGGCACTGGCTCAGACCGGTTTCTGCAGCCAGTGCGCTATTAATAGTGGCATGTCTACCCCTCGGGGCCCCCACAGGAGACACTGGGTCTGTGCCCAGGATGGAGGGGAGAGAGGGCACGTTGTTTGAGCTTCAAAGGGCTGGTTAAGGAGAGAAAAAAATGTATGAAATAATTGCAACGGTATGCAGTAATAAATTCAAAATAATATAGAATTATTTTGATGTCCTGGCTGGATTATACAAGTGGTAGCAGTAATACAGAGTGAATAATCAGCGTTCTGAGACTCATTGAGAAAAGGTAGGTGAAATACACGGGGAAATAGATTGGCTCCAGCCAAATGCTCCTCAAGGAGTGCCTCTTCGTTCTCGGTGTTTGTGGAAAGAAGGAAAGGAGGGAGGAAAGGGAAAGAGGGAGAAGACAGTTTAGGTGAGAGGTGTGAATAAGCCAGTGGTTCTCAGTGGGGTCCTTCGACCAGAAACATCAACATCGCCTGGGAACTTGTTAGAAATGCAGGTTCTCAGGCTCCACCCTGACCTAAGAATCAGAAACTCCGTGGGTGGGGCCCAGCCGTCCAGGTGATTCTGATGCAGCTAAAGCTTGAGAACCACGGGGCTGATCGAAGGCTGGAAGCTGGCCTGAGCAGGTTGACTGACCTCATTGGAAGGAAGAAGACGTATCGAGATTGATGGGAGACCAGGTGGGAAATCTAGGAACTGGGAGGGCTCTGTAGTATTATAGGTAAAATAAACTAATTTTTTTCACAAATGACATGAGTGGTATTTACATGCAATGAATATAGACGAAATGTATGGGGTTTTTTTAATCACCTATATTGTTTCCTCACCAGCACATCAGTTTGCTTAGTATTTCTTTATGTTTTTTTACATATGTACAGATAATGTTAATACAGTTATAATGAAGTCGTGTGAGCAATTTTGGGATTTTGTTTGCTTGTTTTAGCATTTTGTAGTGGGCTTTTCAATACATTAACCAATGATTTTAAATTTTTATTGTGGTTTGTGCTATTGCATTTTATATCTTAGGCTGTGTCTTGAGGATTGTTACAGCAGAATCGAGTAATAAAATTATCGAATAATACGTTTTAAATTTCAAAAGTGGAGGTGCAGGCCAAAGACCAACACATTCGGAAGTAAATAAGTAGCCAGAACCAGTTTTTCTCACCTCAGAAACTCAATCAAGTACACTCAGCTGGAGCAGGGCTGCAGAAGGAAGATGTGTGTGACTTCCCCACCCACCCACTCCCAGGACCTCGTGGGTAAGACCCAAACCCTCTTCCTGAAAAGAGTCTGCAGAAGTGACAGGTGTGGCAGAGGTCCTTCCACTTAGCACCACAAGAGCAGCTTCTAAGGGGCCACACACCACAGCATGTTGGGGAGGAAGCAACCTATAGTTTTCTGGCACCAGGAGGAAGCAGAATACCTGAGAGACCAGAAGAGGCCTGGGTTCTGAGTAAGGAAGCTCAGAGTGTGGCCCTCTTGTCACCAGAAGCAATGGCATGGGCCAAGGTGTGGGTGGTAGATGCTACTGTGGTGAGCATGGACCAGCTCAGATCCGCTGTACCTTCATAGTCAAGCAGGGCCATGTCTCAGCAGAGGCTACAGAGGATCATGGGATGTGTGAGCCTGGTCACAGACCCCAGGCCCCATCCTGCAAAGGCAAAGAAGAGACCTCTTCAAGCTGTCAGGAGTGTGAGCTTTGGATTTACTGCTTTACTTAAAAGAAGTCTGAGAGTGAAAGGTTGTCACTATTAATCATCGGGTTGAATGTCTTGCCAATGTTACCTAGCACCCAGAAGAAAATGCAATTATCCAACCAAAATTTACTTTTATGTTTCTAAGTAATATATAAATTTTGAAACTGCCAATGCATGCGCGCGCACGCACACACGCACACACACACACGCGAGGCCCTTTCTGGGACTTTTGTTCCTTTATTAACTTAAAATGTATTGATAAGTGAGAACAAAACTTTAAATCTGTTTGGGGCATGTTGTGTTTATAGGCAATGCAGAAAGAGATCTCTTTCCCCCCCTTTTAATAGGTATAGTTGGGATTTCTTTATACTTGTGTCAGAAGAACTCAAAAGTCTTTCTGTAGTATTGTTAGCCTCCTGCCAGGTGGGCAGAACAGGAAGCTTCCCGCAGGGAGTAGGTGTGGGGAGTGGGCCAGTCTGGAAATCTGACAGCTTTGCCTCTAGAGAAGCCCTGAACGTCCTCTTGTTCCCTCATATCCCATATGTCCCTGTTTGCCTGGGATAGTCCTGACTTACACCTGCTGTCCCAACACAATGATTAAAAGTGCCCGCTTTCACTTTCAGAAGCATCCCTAATCTGAGTGATAAATTATATGGTCACCTGAGCCATGGCATCTTTCTGACACAAGGTGGTGGCATCTGCCCAGTGTTGGAAAAGTACTGCAGCCCTGGCTGATGTGGTTCAGGGGATTGAGCACCAGCCTGCGAACCAAAGTGTTCTGGTTCAATCCCCAGTCAGGGCACATGCCTGGGTTGCAGGCCAGGTCCCCAGTAGGGGGCATGTGAGAGGCAGCAACACAATGATGTTTCTCTCCTTCTCTTTCTCCCTCCCTTCCCCTCTGTGTAAAAATAAATAAATAAAATCTTTTTTAAAAAAAGTACTGCAGCCCGGCTGGTGTAGCTCAGTGGATTGAGTGCGGGCTGGGAACCAGAAGGTCCTGGTTCGATTCCCAGTCGGGGCACATGCCTCAGTTGTGGGCCAGGTCCCCCATGAGGGCCATGTGAGAGGCAACCATACATTGCTGTTTCTCTCCCTCTCTTTCTCCCTCCCTTCTCCTCTCTCTAAAAATAAATAAATAAAATCTTAAAAAAAAAAAAAAAGTACTGCAGTTTGTGGGCGGTTCCAGTATCTGTGGCAGAGAAAGGGGCCCCTTCACTAACCTAGAACAGGGTGGAAATAAAGCACCTTCCCAAGGGGACCTTAGAATGCGAGGAATTGGAATGCGAGGATTTGTAAGGGCTCGCCTTGTCCATCCCCTGCCATGGGGCAGATGGCACAGCCGTACCTGGCAGCTGTGAGAGAAGCTGTCCTCCCTTGGGGTGGGGCCTGTCTCAGTATGTAAAATTAGACTTGGTTCAGGCACGTTCTGTGTGACACCCAGGGAGGGGTCCAGTGCCCCAGCAGCTTTCGAGATGCTCACCGGCACTAGTCCTTGCACTGAAGGTACAGATGCTTGGGTATGGCCAACTGACCCACAAAGAAGGTGTTTGCTTCCAGATGATACTTTGTCAGTTCTTTCGTTTTATCTTCCTGTTACTGGGTTGAATTTTGTTCCCCAAAACGTAGGCTAAAATCCTAACATCTAGCACTTCAGAATGGCCTTATAGAAAACAGGGTCATTAAAGATGTAATTAGTTAAGGTGAGGCCATACAGAGTAGAGTGGATCTTCAACCCATTATGACTGGTGCTCACGTAAGAAGAGAAGAGTTATAGACCACAGCGGTGGTGCCACAGGCCCCAGAATGCCTGGGGAGCTGAGAGGCAAGGATGAATCCTCCCTAGAGGCTCTGGAAGGATCGTGGCTCTGCCCACACCTAGATTTTGGACTTCTAGCCTCCAGCACTGTTAGAGAGTAGTTTCTGCTGTTTTCAGCCACCCAGTTTGTGGGACTTCACAGCAGCCCTGGAAACGGATGCCCCCCCTCCAACACTGTTACCGGTTCCAACGTATTATTATCTATTGCTGTGTAACAAGACTACCGTGGCGTTAGCAGATTAAAACAGCCCGCATTTATTATCTCGAGATTTCTTTGGGTCCAGAATCCCAGCACAATTTAGCTGAGGTCTCCACCAGGCTGCAGTCAAGGTGTCGGCAAAGGCTGAGTTCTCACCAGAGAGTGCAGTAGGGGAAGGATCCCCTTCCAAGTTCACATGACTATTGGTAGGGTGCTGGACCCAGAGCCTCATTTCCTTGCTACATAGAGCAGCTCATGTCTCGGCCACTGGCTTCGGCAAAGCCAGCCTAGGACAGATTCCCCTGGAATGATGGCATGACAATCTTTTGCACCTTAATCACAGAAGGGACCGCTCTTCACCTTTGCTGTGTTCGGTGAAAGAAGTCACAGATCACACCCACACTTGAGGAAAAGGCACGAAAAGCAGGAAGCGGGATCACAGGGGCTGCACTCTGTAAGGGGCGCCAGACAACACATTTCCTGTGGATTCGGTTTCTGGACTAGATTTTCAGGGGCTTGGGCTCTACAGCAATTTCTAGTCACTGTCTCCCCATACATCCAAAAGCTAAAACAGAAATTTTCCTCAGCACTCCCAGGTTGCGAGCAACTTCTCACAGGTCTGTGGGGTGCCCCCTTCCCAGCTGTCCCCCTTCCTCCCTGCTGCCAACTGGACCATGACACAGAGGGGGCCCTAACCCCTGGGGCAGGGCAGAGTGTGCGCCCTGCAAACAGGCGGTCTGAGGCAAGGATGGGCTGGGTTCCCCTGCAGTCCAATGAGCATCGTCTTCCTCTGAGGAGAAATGAGCTGCTGCTCCTGCTCCCTTCCTTTTCCAGGCCTCTGGGGCTGATTTCGGGGACAGTCCCACTGCACAGCAGGGACAGCACCCTCCTGATGTGTCTCAACATTCCCCCATCCTCCTTTGCAGTCAGGCTGGGGCCACCTGACTCAGTCAAGCCAAGCACGTTTGCTGCAGTACTTCTGGGGTGAAGAAACGAAAGCCAGTGTGCCTCATCTGTCCGTTTTCCTTGACTCGGCAGACTTGGAGGCACGTGTTGGAAGGGCAGTGCCACAAAATAGAGCTTGGTTCCTCTGAGGTGGCCCTTCTTGGGGCAGAGCCCCTATCCATCCACATGGGATGTCCCTTGAGAAATAAAGTTTTCCGTGTTAAGCCACTTAGATTTTAGGTTGCCTACTGCATCAGCCCAGCAATAAGTAGCCTAACCCAGCACCTTTGTTTGGGTTTCTTTATCAGCACCCAGGCAAATGTTGAGAGAGAAGCCCAGCTGAGCACATCCGAAGTCTCCAGGACCTGTACTGGGATCAGAGACAGGCACTCAGAGGAACACTGATTAGCGATTCTTTTCTATGCCACTTACAAGCTGTGTGACCTTGGGCAAATCAGTTAACTTCTGTGCCTCAGTTTCCACACCTGTAAAATGGGTTCTACTAGTACCTTCTCATATGGTTTTAGTGAAGAGTAAATGTGTAGAGCAGGTAAACAGTGGAATAGTTCCTACCTCATTATCCATTTTGTTGGCTGGGTGCAGATATGCATTCTGGGGCACTGAGGAGGCACTCACTTTAACCTTACCCCAGCACAGGTCCCTGGGGGCTTCTCCTTTGCCTTTTCTCCAAAACAAATCCCCCTTAGAGTCTTTCTTTACCGACTGCCTCTTTCAGGGTATTATCTCTTTTTCCTTAGCACTAGAGGGCGCTTCACAACTACACCATCCAAAATTCCAGTTTAGGTTCTCCCACAGTCTAGTCAGCAGCGGCAGCTGTCAGGAGCTGAGCAGGTGGCTAAACTTGAACTTGGAGCATATCACTTCGAACAAGGAGATGAGCTTCTCACTCATCAGTACGGTAACCTAGCTGAAGTGTTGTTAACATACTCTGCTATTTTGACTTGTCCTGGACCACTTTCTTAGACCTATTCTTTTCCTTCCTAATAATATGTGATTATATACCAATTAGTTTAATGTTCCTCTCCTCCCACCAGGCTATAAGTGCCATGAAGGGGTGGGTATACCTGTTTCATTCACTGTATCCAGCATCCAGCTGGTGTATGTATTCTTGAGAAATACATGAGGACTCATTCAATTAAACCCTCTATTTCTTCTCTTTGCACTCACCCACACGCCCCTCACACACACACCGCTGGACATCAACCTGACCTTGTGCTACTCATCACTGCCATCTCGACCTCATCATCATCTTTGATTATTGTCATAATTTCCTGACTAGTTTGTATTTTTCCAAATGTTTGCTCTCCAATACATCATCTAGAAGGGAGCAACTTAGATAGTGGGGAAGGAGAGCGAACATCCCTGCAGCTCCAGGATCCTTATCTACATAGAGTGGGCATAATAACATGGGCTTAGGGGGTCATTGCAATGCCCCCCTAAATGAGATCATGGCAGGCATGTGGACTGGCAGAAAATAAAATAAAGGACATTCAATAAAGGATGCATATTTGCATCAGTAATAGTCTATGATTTTAGTCCAAAGGAATGAGAACTATTCAGGTGAGCAAACAGAAGACTCTAGTGGACTAGTTCAAAGACCACTGAGGCAAATAGAGAGTGCATTTAATCTAACATTTCTCTTTCCAGAAGGTGTAAGCATGACCAATAAGTAGGAATTAGAAAGTTAGATTTGTTGCAATAAAATTTTCTGAATTAGAAATACTTGAAAATGGAATTGGCTTTGTATGAATTCTCTTTCACTGGAGGTAATCAAAGTGAGGTGAAATGTTTCCTTTTTAAAGAAGTCTTCAAAGATATTGTGTGTCAAGTAGAGATTGAATTAGGTCACTTCTAAGATCCCACACACTTCATGATTTTATGATAATGTATGATTCTATGAGAATCTTTTCCCACCTTCTTCCCATTGAACTTTCTCACCCTTTTGGGGTCTTATTTTTTGGAATATGTAAGTTTGTGTTGATATTTGAGTTTTCATGTTTCTTCCACAATTAGGTAGAACATCTCTTGAGGACAGTGCCTTTGTGTCTTCACCCTGCCAGCCTCCCCCTGTGCGTCCAGCACTGTGCCAGGGTCACCAGGTGCCCGAGTTGTTAGGGAGGAAGGAGGGCCCCACCGGGCCTCCGAGAAAGAAGAGTGTCGTAAGTCATGGGAAGTCGTGTGGCTGCAGGGTTCCATTTCCGTCTCTCCTTTGAGATAAACCCCAGCTTCATAAATGGAATCATTAGGAAGAAAATAACCCTAGGAATATTGGCAGCCTATAAATCAGCTATTGACATGCCCGGTGAGGCTTCATTGTTTCCTTGGGCATCTCCGTGTAGAAGCCATAAAAGGGGGAGGGGTGGTGAATGAAGGATTAAGGAGAATGATCTCTGAAGATAAATTACCTTCTGAAATTAGGTAATTTTGTCACTGTAGAGCTTAAAAGAGATAGGATGAACAAACAGGCTTTATTTAGAACTTAAATCAGAGTAAAATTCCCGTCATTGTGGAGCCAGTCACACTGTAGCAAACCTGGACACTGAATACATCTGCTTGGTTCAGTACTTGGTGGGAAGATGGTCCTTGAGAGCCCCTTGTTTGCAGCTCCTGTGGGATTTCAGGCCAGTGGGGCAAGCCACACAAAAGTCTCTGTGGAGGAAAGCTGAACTGACCCAATGTCACACACATAGAAGGGCTTAGATCCAAAAAGAGTGGAGACATTCTGCGAGTAAATGGACCCCAGAACTTAGGATGGGTCATCAGGGTGGATGACCCCCTCCCAAATTATTTTTTATCTTTCAGATTCTTTGAAACTCTGACCCGCAGAACTGGCTCACCTCTTGCCTTCAAGAGCTAGCACTAGTCTCTGCTCCCTGAACCCCCACCTCCACCTTGCTTGAAGACATTGCAGAGACCTCCCCTCCACCTCCCCTCCTAGTAACAAGGCCAATAACCAGGCAAAGTCACAACATAACCCAATGGGGATGTGCTGGGCCTGGTGGAGGAAAGACAATAGACCTCCAGCAAGCGGAGTCCTGGTCAGCGTACACCAGCTGAAGGCAGAGGTACTCCCCTGGGTCTGGGATCAAAAGGTGCTGGACCAAGGGGGCCGAAATGTAAGATAGGACAGGGAAGAGTTTATTGATTTGGGAGCACTCTCCAAGGATGCAAGATTTAACACCCTAGCAAGGACTCTAGGAGATGATTTGCTGTTCCAATGGCTCCAAGAAATATGGAAAAAGGTGAGGTTGAAATGCTAGCATTGCCCCAACAGGCAGTGAAGAGGAAACGGGAAGGCTCAGGGAAGTGAGCATGCTAGTGTGGATGGATACACCTCCCATAAGGCTGGAAGACTTACAGATGACTCCATTCCATGGAAAGGCCCCAGGAAATCCACCACTCAGAGAATCTAAAAGAAATGAACATCCGCTGGTATAGCTCAGTGGAAAGAGTGCTGACCTGCGAACCAAAAGTTTGCCAGTTCGATCCCCACTCAGGGCACATGACTGGATTACCATCCAGGTCTCCAGTTGGGGACATGTGAGTGGCAACCACACACTGATGTTTCTCTCCCCCTCTTTCTCCCTCCCTTACTCTCTCTCCAAAAATAAATAAATAAAATATTTTAAAAAAATAAGAAATGAGCTAGAGAAGATTCCAGCTTCATCAAGAAGATCAACCGGGCTCTCCTCTGTGAGCCGGGGCTGGGGGTAGGTTAGGTGGGTGGAGGCTTTGCTCAGTGACAGCAGTGGTGAGACAGGCCCAGAGCCACAGAGGCCCAGTGGATGCAGCTCTCATGGTGAGCAAGAGGGTGGGAGAGGCAACCGGAAAGGGCCTGAGCCACAGGGAGTTTTGGAGACTCCAAAACTCCAATAAAAAATGCAGTGTCCTTAGAGGCAAAATGAACAACCAACCAACGAAGTGCTTCCTAGCTTATGCCATGAGAAGTTAAGAATGGATGACAAGGAGTTGAAAAGCAATAGCCCCGGTAAAGTGTCAGGATCCCTTGCCTGTTTTCTGGGCCTGAGCCAGTTTTCAGACTCACACTCAGCCAGGTCCCCAGGAGAAAACAGCCTGCAGCACCACAGCTAATACAGACAGTGATGATCTGTAAGTCCCCCTGAAAGGGACCCACGGTCATTCATTTGGGTAGCTGTATGCTGGGGAAAAGGAATTCCCAAACATTCCAAGAAATGCTGGAGCTGACGTGATAAGGAATTCCCAAATATTCTGAGGTCTGTCAGACACAGAGTCCAAGCTGACATGATACCCAGGAGAACCACAACATAATCATGGTCCCCTCTTCAAGCTAGTGGGACATGCGGGGCCAGGTAATAAAGTTCTGACCAAGATCTGGCTCACAGCATGCCCAGTGGGTCTGCAGATACTCCCAGTGGTGATTTCTCTAGTTCCTGAATGTATAGGTGGAGCCAACATGCTTGTGAGTTGGATCACTGGGTCTTAGGCTTCATAGGCTTAGGTGGGGTGAAAGCTATCATGACGGGGAAGGTTACGAAGAAGCAGCCAAAACGGCCTCAACCCAGCCAAGATAATACCTACAAACCAATGTCTCATGGTGGGAGAACTGTGGGTAATAGTGCCACCCTTAAGGGTCTAAAGGATGCAAAGTGGTAGCTTCCATAATATCTCCATTCACTTCAATAGTTGGCCCCTACAGAAACCTAGGGCACCGTGGAGGATCACAAGTGACTGCCAACTTGACGAAAGCTTAGCCCCCATTCCAGCCACAGTATCTCTTTACCCACTATAGTCTTCCACCCTCATCAGCGGTTTCACTCTCCACAGTTTCAGTTACCCAAAGTCAAGCTAAATTCGAAAACATTAAATGGAAAATTCTAGAAATAAACAATTCACACATTTTGAATCATGCATCGCCCTGAGTAATATGATGAAATCTCACACCATCCCGCTCCATCCCACTAGGAGGTGAATCACCCCCTTGTCCGGCGTCTCCATGCTGTAGACACTCTCTGTCCGTAAGCCCCTCGGTAGCTGGTGAATTATCAGGCGGACTATCACAGCATCTCAGTGCCTGTGTTCAAGTAACTCTTATTGTGCTACACAAAGGCCCCAAAGTACGACAGTAGTGATGCTGGCAATTCGGATTTGCTAAGAAGAGACAACAAAAAGTACTTCCATTGAGTGAAAAGATGAGTTCAGTACCATCCGACATTTTGAGAGAGAGAGACCACATTCACACAACTTATTACAGTTATAATTGTTCTATTTTATTATTTTTTATTTTGTTAATCTCTTACTGTTCCTAATTTATAAATAAACTTTATCATAGTTATGTATGCAGATGGAAAAATAGTATACATAGGGTTTGGTACTATCTGTGGTTTCAGACATCCACTGGGGGCCTTGGAGTGTGTCCCCTGCAGATAGGGGAGGGAAGGGATGGGGCTACCACAGAGCAGATGGACTTGGCCTCCAGCACTGAGCATGCAGCCTTGGTTTGGTAAATGCAATCTTTGCTATTCCCTTCGGAGATTAGAGACCATTTGCATTTATATGGGTGAATAACAACATATATTTACAGTTTTGTCCCAAGGCTGTGTTAACTCCCTGCCTTCTGTCCTAATATAGTCCAAAGGGATCTGGACCATCTGGACATGCTGAAGAATGTCACAGTGATCCATTATTTATGATATTATGCTAATCAGGCCCTGTTAGGAAGACATGGCTAGCATGTTGGAGAACTTAGCGAGACACTCACGCTTCAGAGGATGGGAGGTAATCCTAACGAAGATTCAGGGGATGCCACATCAGCCATATTTATTTTTCGGGGCCCAGTGATCAAGGGTCCACCAGGAAATCTCATCCCAAGTCAAAGACCTCACAGCTCCCTCCACACTGTCTGATAGGCTTCCCTGGCTCTGGGGAAGGCACATTCCGCACCTGGAAATACTGCTCTGGCTTACACACCCAGAGGCACAGAATGCTTCTACCTTTGAGTGGGGCCCAGAGCCCTGTAGCAGGTCCAGGCTGAGACACACACAGCCCTGCCACTTCATGTTACAGGTATGGGTGTTGGGCACAGATGCTATGTGGCACTTACGGCAAGCCCCAGTGGGAGAATCGCCGTCTAGTCACGTAGTGCACTGTGGTTCATTGGCAAGGCCATGACTTCTGCAAGGGAGAGTCATGTGTCTTTTGAGAAACAACTCCTGGCATGATACTGAGCCCAGGTAGTGATGTAATACCTGAACACAGGATACCAGATAAGTAGGCATCTAGAACTATCCATCAGGAGCTGAGAACTATTACACCCACTGAGTCATAAGATCAGGTAGGCCAATAGCCATTAGTCATAAATTGGATGTGGCACAGCTGAGACCAAGTTCAGGAAGGACTTGAGGGTACAAGCAAGCTGCATGAGGAAGCAGCCAGCCCCTGGTGCTGACCACCACCATTGCATCAGTGCCCCTCAGCTCATATGGGCCACAGAGACACCTCCTATAACCACATGACAGGACGGCAAAACCCAAGCTTTGTTTATAGATGAGTTGGTCCAATATGCAGGTTCAAGGTGAAAGTGAACAGTAGGTGTGCTACAAGGAGTGAATTTGAAACACAGTCGCAAAGCAAAGGCCTTCCAATAGGCGGAACTTTGGACAGTATACCTGCTCATCTACTTGGTGTGAAAGGAAAAATGGCCTGATTTTAGCATACAGAGGCCTGGATGGAAAAAGATTTAAACACCACCGGTTAGAGACACGTGGATGGACATGGGGGTGAGTGGCAGGAAGTGTGAAGCTCTTTTATTGCATGTGAATATCCACTAGAGAGGATACACCATGGGAGAGACATTGAGCTACCAAGTAGACACAACGACCTGGCCATCTAACATCAGACAACTCCAGGCAGTGGCCACTGTGGTGCTGGCACAATGGATACTGAGGGAAGTAGCCACAGTTAGAGGGATGGGGCTATGCACGGACTCCCACCAAGAGCAAAGGCTCCCACTAACCAAGGCTGAGTTTACAGGTGTCGCTAACGAACATTCAACTTGTCAGCAAAGAGGAACACCAGATTCCCCACCTATTGTCATTCCTCAGGGAAGCCACCTGCCTTCCTGGTGGCAAGTTAATTACTTGGGACCCCTTCCATCCTGCAAGAGCCAATGATTTATTATCAGAAGATAATTGTCTATTCCAAATAGCATGGTAACCAGATAATTCCAGTCAGTAAGAAATGTGTTCATTTCAATACCAAAGACTCAAATCCCTCCACAGAGTTTATGCTAAGAGCTATTGATCAGTTTTTCTACAGCGATGACACCATCACATTGAGATGAGTCACATCCAAGGTCTTAGACAATATACTCCTAGGAAATATAGTTCTAGGAAATGATCTCCTGGAATTCTTTACTGTGTGCTTTCACTAGCTGTGTATACGTGAATGTAAACCATCTCAGCACTCTCCTGACGGTCTATGGAATGGCTTCAGTGTTCGGAGGGCTTAATGTTGCTGGCTGGCAGTCTTCACTCTCAGCCACGTAACAGTGGAGGTTGTAAAACCTGCTGAATGTCACTGCACAGCAATCTTCTGTTATGTGTAGGGAATACACTCCCAGACCCCCAGTAGATGCCTGAAACCACACACAGTATGAAACGCTCTCTATATAAAATGTATTTTGCTATACATTCATAGTTACAGTAAAGCATAATTTATATATTAGGCACAGCAAGAGATTAACAACAATAACCAATAATAGAACAATTATAATGATATGCTATAATAAGAGTTACGTGAATGTGGTCTGTCTCACTTTCTCTCTCCTTCCCTCAAAATCTCTGAGTGTACTGTACTCACCCTTCTTCATTTTGTACTCATTCTTCTTCACAATACGAGATGATGCAATACCTACATAATGAGATAGAGTGGGCTGAATGACCCAGGCACTGTGACTTAGCACTAGGCTACTATAAGGGTCAATGGAACACAAGCACTGTGATACCTCAACAGTCAAGCTAATAACAAAGATGGCAGCTCCTAAGCGACTGATGGGGGGAGTATGTGCAGCGTGGGGACGCCAGACGAAGGGACGATTCACAATCCAACTGGATAGAGCAAGGCAGCGCAAGATTTCATGGCAGTGCTCAGAATGGTGCACAATGTAAAACATATGTATTGATTATTTCTGGTATTTTTCCACTTAATATTTTCAGACCAAAGTTGACTACCGGTAACTGAACTTTGGAAAGTGAAATCACAGATAAGGGGGGAGGACTGTTGTAAAATGGTTATTGGTACTATACAAATACTTCCTTCTGTTATCATTTTCAGGAGTGACAATTCTCACCGTTACATTCTTCTATGAGCTTCTGAAAATGATGAAGAACGTGTAGGGCTTGTAGTAATCCAAGTGTTTTTAAACAATGTTTTCTTCAGCATTCAATATTCGGACCCGAGCTTTGGTGAGGAAGGGGGAGGAGGGCTGCACCTCTCCCGCAAATAACAGGGATAAAAACAAATCTCACATGTGTGGGCCGAGTAAGCAGAAAACTGCGATAACGTATAAGGAGGAATGTAAGCCTTGACTACATGGGCGAGTAAAACATCTCTGTACATTGCTCTTAATTATTCATTAGAAAACGTGTTTTGGAAAGGGAAGAGATCAATATGGATTGTTTTATCACACAGATGGCTTTCCTTGCACTAGTTAGTTTTCTGCTTGCTGATTTTTACTCTTGTGTGTCTATTTAGCAAATAAAACCCTTTGCTAAAACTGAGATGGGGGACTGGGAGTGGATAAAGCTCTTTGGAAATCTGACATTTGGTCTAAGTATTGTTTAGCCTTTTCCTGGAGTCTGTGACCTGAAATCAGCAGATCACAGTGTCAGGAAGCTGTGTAAAGGGGCGCCTGTGGCTCTGCACTGGACAAGAGAATGCAGCTGCCCTCCTCAGGGCAGGAGCCAGCGCAGTTGCTGCCCCCATGAGGCTCCAGGGAGGGGACCATCTGGGCTCTGGGACAGTGCTCCGAACTGAGGGCCAGTGCTTTGCAACTAACTGGACTTTAATTTATATCTTTAGTAATCAAAAAGTCTTCAAAGGGTCCAAAAGCAAATAAAATAGAAAAGATACCCTTAAGGATGTAAAATGACTGCACTGTTTGTAAAATAAAAATTAGATAAATATTTATTTTTTATTTTTTTTAATTTAAGATTTTATTTATTTATTTAGAGAGAGGGGAAGGGAGGGAGAAAGAGAGGGAGAGAAACAGCAATGTGTGGTTGCCTCTCACACGGGCCTCACTGGGGACCTGGCCTGCAACCCAGGTATGTGCCCTGACTGGGAATCGAACCGGGACCCTTTGGTTCCCAGCCCGTGCTCAATCCACTGAGCTACACCAGCCAGGGCTAAATATTTATTTTTTAAATACAAAAATCAATTCAGATATGTCCCAAATTGATTTCTTTTTAATCTTTCAAATACGAAAATAATGAAGTGACAAGAAAGAAAGAAAAAGGAAATGTAAGAAAGTAGCAGACTTCTGAAGAGATGAAAACCTTCAAAGGGACTTGTTTCTGAGGGTTTGATCATTACAAGACACTCTCTCTCTGTTGCCGAAAGCTAAGCTGTTACTATTATCATCTACCGTTTCCTGATAATTTACAACTAACTTTGAGTTACATGAATTATCACACTTAATGCACATAATAATTTTATGAGGTACAGGCTGTTATGTTTCATTTTACAGATTAGGAAAACAAAGTTTAAAGAAGGTAAGTAATCTTGCCCATATCACCTTCTCAGCAAAAAGTAGAGCTGGGATATTAACTTGGAGGGAATCTGACTCCAAAGTCTACCAGACCAACCCACCAATCAATCAGCCTAAATGCTGTTCAGCTCCTTGAGGAGCTGGGATGGGAGGTTAGCCAGGCATTAACCCTTTCTACCACCTGCACAGGGACCATTCAACTCTAGGTTAGCTTCTGGAGGTAGGGCCACCATGCATACTTCTGGGGTTGTGCGCTGTTCAGGCACACCCCACCGAGGGGATCCCATTTATGTTGAAGATGTGATCTAACTGGTACAGAAGGCTATAAGTGACTGTGAAGATACTGAGCTCAAGGACTGGCGCTCCTGACCAAACCCTGGATAGCAGCACATAGCTGTGCAAGGTCACTGGCACACACACTTGCACAAGACTGCCTTGTCCCAGCCCAGGCATCCTGTGCAGTTGCTTTATTTCCTCCCTTTTTTGCTTTCAAAGTGACTCAAGTTTCACCCCCAATCTGTCTTCCAACCCGGAAGGGGGAATGCATAGGGAATACATGCTGCCACTATGGTTATTCCAATTGTGCAACGAAATATCAACTGAATTTATTTTTCTAAAAAAAGGAGGGTCCTTTCTAATTGGTCCGTGGTTGTCCATGGGGTCCTGGTGAGAGTCCTACTTACAGTCCGCAGCGCCTCCATCCCCTGGAGCCTTCAGTTTCTGGGTGCTTGTGCAACTGGACAGGGGACTGGCCCGGAACTGTCTGCCTACAGCCAGCTGTAGCCTGTGGGTTCTTGGCTTCATGTAGGAAAGATTTCACAGCAGGTGACTAAGAGACTAAGAGGATCCATTTATGAAAGCTGGGGACAGTGAAACAAGGAAGGGCTTAGCATAGAAGAAGCAATAGGAGAGCTTAGGCTGGGCTGCCTTAGCTCACTGGGAAGTCAGAGAAAAGGGGGCCTTTGGGACAAGTACAGAGGATCAGCCTGGGCCAAGCTGCCAGCTGCCCATTGCCTTAGAGGTTAGGAGACACGTGCCTGTGAAGAAAGAAGTGAGGGGAGAAAAGGGGAAAGGAAATGGCGCAGGCTGCTCAGAGTGTGCACTGGGTCCTTTTTCTTGAGGCTTTTCTCTCTCTCTCTTGTAGATGGGAATCTTGGGGGAGGTCTCAGGGGACGGTTTCTGTGGAATATTCATCAGTTCTCCAGGTGTGCTTTTTCAGGGTCATGGTCTTTGCTGATTGGTCAGTGACAGGGCAGGTCTTTAGTCCTTGTAGTTGACCCTGGTGTCTTCCACCTGGTTTTGCTGCTTTTCTGGGCCTGGAGCTGAAATACAACTGAGGCCTAGATGTTATCCCCAGAGAGGAAAGGCCAGGGGAGAAGAGGTTACCCTGGGGGTGAGGTCCCTGTTTTCCCAGTTTTGCCCTCTGCCAGGTACCCGGGGCCTTCCCTTTGGCCCTGGTAACCATCTGCACCTGGCTGTGAATTGCTCAGTCATTGTGCTCAGCTACCTATCTCAGTTTCCCTACCCTGCTTGCCAAGGAATTCCCCTAGCTTCTCACTATCCTGTCTCACTCAGGCTGTGCCGGCCATTTTCAGGTCAGTTTAAAACCAGCAGAGGTAAGTAGATCACATCTTTAATGAGGAAAAAACTCATCCATGAAATATTTTCCAAAGGGGAATGCTGGGGGATTTTTGAGTGTGTCACCCAGCTGGAGAAGCCCCACTCACTGCTCCTTTCCAGGGAGATCATCTCATCTACTGTGTGGGGCTCTGTCCAGGGCGTGAATGAGTAACCATCAGGAGAGCAGTTGAGCCACAGTCAGTGCCCCACGCCGCTTCTCCATAGGAGCTGAAGGGGCCAGGTCAGCCAGAAGGCACCAGCTGCCCGCCAGTCTGCAGGGGAATTCCTCCCCTGAATTTTCTCTCCTTCCCACGTTGTTGCATCACTTATCCAGGAGAGACCTGAGTGGGCTGGCTAAGCTGGAGCACCCTGAAAAGTCTAGGACCCTGCCCTGGAGGCGTAATGAGAGGTGGAAGGATGTAGATCAGTGTATTTTCTTTGAAACTACTGTCACCACCCCAGAAAAAGTTCTGCAGGAATAAGTGACAGTGAGAACTACAAGAGGACAGGACTGCCTCCCATGTACATGAAATGAAAGCCAAGGCCTAGGGCGAAGTGACTTGAAGCAAGTCGTGGAGAGGTAAGTGGCACCTCCATCCTGTAGAGCTGACTCCAGCTGCTTCCCAACACCCCCATGCTGCCTTCTCAGTCTCCAGGGTTATAGAGAAGAAGCTAGAAGACGTCCAACGACCAGCATCTCAAAGAGAGAAAAAGGAAAGTCCCAGTGGAATTTATTTCTAGACTGAGATGGATGGAAAAGCCCCCACTAAGCCCAGAGAACAAAAGGTGAGAGGAGAAGTTCTCCCCAGAGCCTGGGGTCTGGGCTCCAATCATGGAAGGTGGGTGGCGAGTGGCAGCAGCAGCTGTCCAGCGTACACTCACACGCCCTTCACAGAGCAGCTGGGCTCCCTCCCAGGAGGCCTGGGCAGATTCTGGAGTTCAGAGCACAGCACCTTCCTCCTTCCTCCCTCCTCTTCTGCTCACTCCTACTCTCCCTGCCACCGGAGAGCACGATTCCTGAGAGGCCCCTGCGTAATTTAGAAATAACAAATGCTAGACAGTGACGGAGACATGGAGATCACAGTCAAAGCTCTTCCGTCATTGTGGTGAGGAAAGACGCACTGCTCAAGTTCACTCTGTCAGCCAGAGAGGCAAGGCAGAACCTCCTTAATCCTGGTTCTCTTTGCTTCCACCTACACCACACTGGCTCCTTCCTTTCTTGGGCGCTGCCCCAGGGGTAGGAGGATAGGTGAGGAGTGGCCCTCAGGAGGGCAGTAAGGATTTGGTGGGCCACACACCAGCTTGTGCTGAAGGGCACAGGACAGGCTGCTCCTCCCAGCAGTACAGAGGGACAAGAGAGGTTCTGAACCTGTCCCTCATTCCCTAAAATGTGCAAAAGAACAGAGGCCTGTGGCCCCAGGCTCCTGAGCTGGGGCTCCCTGCCTTCTGGAGAAAAGTTTCCTGAAGGTCACTGGTAGGGCGGAAGACTTGGAGATATTGTGTTGCAACCTTCAATTAAGGCTGATAACTCCCTGGGGACATTTTATCTCACCCTCTGCTTCCTCATTGCCCCTCTGAGGCAGAGAGATGGCTGCCTCACTGGACTTCAGAGGAAATCGGCCTCAACACCAGGGGCCTGGGTGCCAGCCTCAGAATTAGCCTGAACTTGGTGAATATTGATTGTGTAAACAATAGATTAGGTGCAGGCACACCTGGAAAAGCCTCCAGGTGAGAGTAGGAAGCCAGACCTCTGAAAGGCAGGGAAAGCCTAAGGCTGCTGTGGCAGTGCCCGAGACAGGAGGGCTGCTGGGGGAAGGCACAGAGAGGGCCTGAGGAGCCCCTGGACTTTCCCAAATCTAACCACTCACGTGGCTCTGCCTGGATAGAGCCAGCGAAGGCATTGGTGGGGATGGCTGGACAGAGCCGAGCTGCTATAGCTCAAACCCACGGATTCTGCTTTTCTCTTGTTCTCTCCTTTCTCTTCCCTTCTCTTCTTTCAGCTCTCACCCTTCCATTCCTCTCCTGTTGCTCTTATTTTCTCCAACTTCCTTCCTGCCCCTTTCCCCATTCCCCTTTCTCCTCCTTTAGTTTGTGTCCCAGACCGGCCAGTGACCTCGTGCAGCTCAGTGGTTCAGTTGGGGAAGGGGGACGGGGTCCCACCCCTGGGCCAGCCCCCTGGCTTTCAGAGCTTGCGCTTAACACTGACGGTGTGTGTCAGAGCAGGAAGGAGAGAACAATGGCTCTTTAGTTTGCCTTATTTTTATCTGTAGGCCCCAGGAACTGCAGACAGTAGATAGATTCAAAGAACACAGTGTTGATCAACCAAAAAGCACCCTTGAAAACCCTGCGGGGAATAAGAAGTATAAGGTACACTCTGTCATTTTAATCAGAGTAGTCTGGTCTTGCTCACTATAGCTACACATGGTCCACCTACACCATGCTGGATACTGTGTCGCAGCCTAGAGGTGGACAGAGGAGACATAGTCTTCAGGAGGTCCCCAGGCCAGTAGGAGACACGAGAGCAGGGGGGAAGATAGGTATGAACCAGGGGACAGGGAGGGCTTTCTAGAAGCTGGAGAAGAAACAGAATAGGACCCTCGTGCAGACAACTGCTTGGGCTGGGAGTTAATTTTTAACTCCTTGTTATGACCAGAGGCACACTATCCATGAAACAAAAAGTTTCCCCTGAAGGAATCTATTCTTCTACAAAAAAGAAGGAGCGAGGAGAGAAGGGGAGGAGAGCCACTCTCCACCAGGCACACTGTCAGCACTTCTAACACAGAAGTCCAACTGGTGTTATATAACAACCCCATATGGACTCTGTGCCTGAAAAGGAAACTAATCCCCGGCACAGAGTAACCTTTCCAAGGTGCCACCTGAGGTTTAAACTTCCAGTGGGTAGTCTTTTTGTTACACGATGCTCCCCAAACCCAGAGCTCCACGCTGGCAAGTGGGTACAGAGGCTGGAATCCCACAGCGGGCACTTCGTCTCTCCTGCACACGGAAAACGCCAAGGCAGGAGACATGTTACCCTTGGTGACAGTGATAGGCCAGAGGTACACGCTTCGGAATGTGAAGATGGGGGCCAGTGTTTCTCTTAGAGATATCCCACCCAGCCCCAGCACTGAGCAGACCGAGATCCCCAAGCAAGAAGGTGCCACAGGACCCACTGCTACTCACCCTAGCTTCTCACTTGCATCCCTCTCAGACCTCTTCATTTTTAGTGGGGATTTTTTTGCAGGTCACCAACCAGAAGGCAGGATGGAAAATGCGTGTCATCCTCATACTGTGCCTGCTGCAAGGTGAGACCCAAACGGCTCGGATGCAGAGCTTGCAAAACTGAAGCCCAGCCTTCCAGGCTGTGGAGACTCCCAGTAGGCACCTTGGTGGCATTCAGCACACCCTCGGCAGTTTGGGCAGAGCCATGGCTCTCTCTCCAGGGATCCAAGGCCATGCAGTATGTCCAGGGAGGGGGCAGGTCTGGGCCCAGAGGGAATAAGGGAACCAAGAGCTCACAGGAGAAGGCAAATGCCTGACTTGATGATTTCCAGAAAATTCGCTGTTTTGATGTTCCCTATTCTCTGCTCTCTTCCATTCGAGTTAATGGCTGAAAGTCAGCTGCATTGGCAAGATCAAGGTTCTGAGAGGCAACAGAGGGCAGCTTAGGCCATCTGCCATGCCCACAGGGCACCAAGAGCACATTACTTCTGTCCCTCTCATGTCTCTTCTCTCTCCTCCATACCCAGTCCCAGAGGGGTCTAAAACAGCAGTTTGGGGCAGAGAAAGGGGTAGGGCAAAACAAGAGGCCCTAGCATGCCTCTCTCCTCTGCACAGGCCTCCAAACCGAACTGAGCAGAAGGAAAAGGCTTCAACTGGGTAAGAGATTGGAGATGCAAAGTCATTGGACTGGACTGGTTATATAATTTTGTATATGCAACCAGTCTAGACTGATGAGGTGAGACTATGGGAGGATGCCTGACATTTTAATCAAGGAGCAGAAGCACACAGGTGGAGTAGGAAGAGGCAGTAAGAGAAAGAATAAACTTTGTTGCTGCTTGCACCAATCAAAATTAAGTCACTCAGTAAACACCCACACACATACTGTAGTTCAAGCCTGTTGCCAAAGCAGATGTAGTCACAATACTGCATATCTGGGCTTTGACAGCGGCCCTTGGCTGTGACCATTTCTACAAAAAGGCAGCCACTGTGAACATTTTTGCAACCACTGGTCTGTGGATATACCTGCCAGGCAAACCAGGATTCTTGTCTCACCCCACACTCCCGGAAGAAAGTGTGCTGATCTGTTCTCACTATTTAACACCTCTCTTTGACTTTTCATGCATGTAAGCCACAGGCCTCTGAGAGATGTTGCCTTAGCCCTCTGACATGCGTTTGGATGGCAGATTTTAATTTTTTATTTATTTTAAAAATGTATTTATTTTTAGAGAGAAGGGAAAGGAGGGAGAAAGAGAGAGAAAGAAACATCAATGTACAAGAGATACATCAATTGGTTGCCTCTCACATGCCCCCAACTGGGGATCTGGCCTGCAACCCAGGCATGTGCCCTGACTGGGAATCGAACTGGTGACCTTTCAGTTCACAGCCTGGCACTCAATATACTGGGCCACATCAGCCAGGGCTGGATGGCAGCTTTTTAAACATCTGCATTGGAGCACAGTGAAGGGAACCCAGGCTCTGGATGGACTTGTGTGAGAATATTGGGCACATGATGTGTTAGCTAAATCGTGGCCAAGATGATTTTTGCATGCCGCTCTCTCAGATGGGGTCTTGGATGTAGCTTCATTTTATGTCTTGAGCCTACTCCTCACCCAGGGACTAAGTTCCCACATTTCTCTACTGATTTTTTCTTGCCTCACTTTTAAGGAGACATTTTCTCACCTGCCCCCTAGTTCTGCGGAGTGTGGAACTTGTTAGCGCCCCGCACAGGGACTGCACTCAACACACCCTCTCCTCAGACTTCTGTTCTCTGCCTGTAGCTGCGAATGCACGGGAGGACCTGAAGGGCCCACAGCTGGTGTCTGGGAGGCCTGGGGGCACCGTCACCATCCAGTGCCATTACAAGCCCTCTGCCATCAAAAGGCACCAGAGGAAGTACTGGTGCCGCCGAAGCCCCCTGACGTGGCTCTGCCACACCGTTGTGTCCACCAATCACTACACTCACCTTCGCTATGTTGGCCGCGTGGCCCTGACAGCCTTCCCGCAGAGAGGCTTGTTTGTGGTGAGGCTGTCCCAGCTGTCCCCGGATGATGTGGGGTCCTACTGCTGTGGCATCGGAAACAGGAACAGCGTGCTGTCCTTCAGCATGAACCTGACCATCTCTGCAGGTATGGGCTGATGGTCAGCGAGTCAAGGTTGGGGAAGTGAATGCCAGGAAATTGCGGGTGCAAGGGATTGAAGAGGTCCGTGAGGGTTTTGCCCATGAGGGGTGTGACGAGGGAAAGCTGGGGCAAGGCAAGGGCTTGAAGAAGAAGGCTTTCATTTCTAAGGAAACTGCCTTCAGAAGAAAGGCAGATGTTAAGGTGAATGTCCCCGCTGAATGCATGTCAGCTGTCCCACCCATTTACCCCAAGGTGCGTGGCACATACGTTTAGAGAGAGTTCCAAGAATGTGGAGAATGTGGAGAATAATGTGGCTGCTTACGGTCGTCGTGCCTCTGTTCAGACAAGCAGAGGAAGGGAGACAGGCAGGACAGAAGAACTGGGCCTCGGCGCTTCCTTAGACCGAACCCCTCAGCAGACACCTGACAGCCACTGGGCCCACGCCCCATGTGGCAGGTTCTGGAGAACGGATCCAGGGTCAGGCACCCAGAGGCTGAGGAAGCCTGTGACAGGCCAGTGGGCTTGTTTCCTTAGATACCACTTGCTATCTAACCGCCTGCTGAGACCGGCTGCTCTGCTATGACTGGACTTCCTTTTTTCTCATTTGAGGACCGTACATCCTGGGCTCCCTTTTCCCTCTGGGACAGGGAGCTGCCTGTGGGCCCTGACAGCTTGGATAGAGAGTATATAGACATAAAAAGTAAGATAGGGCCATAAAATGTCAGTGTTTGCAACAGACTAGAGAATATATCTGGTTTTCCCAAATTTCTATTTTATACAACATATTGGCCAAAGACTGTATCACTTAGTGAGGTTATATTCCATGCAGCAAACACTTTCAGCCTGGCTTCCTTTGCTAAACCCTGTAGGCCACGGGATAGCCTTCCCACATTTCCCTCTGCTGTTCACACAGGTCCTCCAAGTCCCATCCCCAGAGCCACTCCAGCTGCTAGTGAGCTCATCAGGAGATCCTTTGGAACAGCTGCTCCAGCAGCCAACAGACGGACCCCAAGAAATACCCAGACTATGGAAAGACAAGGCACAGGACAGGATAGAGTTGTTCTGACTCCAGTAACCAGCAAAAGAACAGCATTGGCTAAGGAAATGCAAACCCCAGGAACCCCTGGGGTCGTAGCTGCAGAGAGAGTTAGCCAGGGAGAGAGTTCCATCTGGGCAGCCATACCTATTCCAGAGAGTTCGGCTGCAACAGTCAGAGGTATGCCCGATGCGACAGAAGGTGCTTGGCTGTGGGGCACCAGAAGCTCTGGAGCGAACAGTGTTAGGGCCAGTGAGGAAGCGAGAGAGACAAAAACTGAGGCCGATCAGCCAAGAGAGGAAGGAGAAAGTGTCAGAATAGCCCTAGATGCAGACTGGAAGGTCACAGGCACCATTAGGCCATCAACCCTGGCCACCGTAAAACCCTGGCCAGCGTGGGAAACCCTCCAAGAAGAGAGATTGGTTTCTAAGCCACAAGCCCTGGGCTCCACTGAAGAAACTACTCGAACTGCAGGAATGTGGACCTTGGGGCCCATAAGCATAGAGACATCATCTGCTGAAGAGAGCACTGAAGGGGAACTAGACTTCCCTGCTGGAGACAGTGGTCCCCAAATAACACCAAGCCAGGACCTGGTAGCAGGACCCAGAAGGCCCCCCGGTAAGGGGTCCTCCATGAAGAGGTAAACCTCCGGGCCCCCTGTCGGCTGGGGCTCCACACTGCCCTTTCCCCTGGGGCACCCATCCATGAGCTGAACTCCGTGCCCCTCTTTTTCCACTCACTTCTCTCCCTTTGTAACCACAAGACAGCAAAGGTCAAGGGAATAAAACCAACCACCCTCCCTCACTGGAGGTCTGTGCTAGGAGAATCTGAGCATTTTCATGTGGTTTTCAGCAAAAATCTAAGCAATGACACCTTTGGGACTTTTTTTTAAACATGAGGAATGAAAGCTCCAGAGGGGAGGTGACTTGCTGAAGCCATAAGGAAAGGCTGTGGCAGAGCCAAATGCCAAGGGTAGATTCCCTGACCTCACCCAGTCCCCTTTTGCACTGTGGCTCAGTAGTGGGGCCCACACACAGGCAGGGGAGTCAGGAGCAGGAGTCAGGGCTCAGGGACGTGAAGACAGGGCTTCTAGTCCCAGCTCTGCTACTAACCCACCATGGGAATGAAGGCAGCCAACTCACCTTGGCCTACCTTCTCACCTGTAAAATGAGGGGCCGGGGCCAATGGCCTACAGCCTGCTATTCAGCTCCAACCTCCCCTTTCTGGGGCTCTCCCCACCCCTGCTACTTGCACTCCAGTGCTTCTCCAGAAGAGAAGAAAGTCTCTCGGATCCTGACTCCTGTCTCTACAGTGCTGTTCCCACTTCTGCTTGGGGCTCTTGTCCTATGGCAAAGGAAACTTCGGAGAAAGAGTGCTTGTAAGTTGAGTTTAAGTAGCCCCCAGGCTGGGAGGGCGAAGGGGCTTAGCTCCCCTCCCACACCCTCAGGACTGGGTGGGGTCAGAGTTCGTGCCAGCACTTCTGGATGTACAAGTGCTAAATTCTAGTCTGAGCCATGTAACCATTCTTGGCCTTCATTCCTTTATCAAAACAGGAAAATCATCTTTGAATTTATGCCTCAGTGGCACCTCTGAGATTAAGGAGAAGCTCTTCTAAAGATTGCAAGACCTGTGCTCACCATAGGCATGTGAACCACATGAGCAACCCTAGCAGCAGATAGTGCTGGGCCCAGAATGGGACTGAGCTACATCTGTACCTCTGCATGGCTCAGCTAAAGGTCTCTCACAGCAACGTGCCCAGGTTTAAATACTCCTGAAGGGTGAGATTTTCTGGGAGCAAGTGGAGGAAGCTAAGATTTTCAGACACAGTCCCTGCCAGTCTAAGGCCTCAGAAAATTCTTGAAGGCTTGTGGTGAGTGGGGATGGTTCTTGGGGAGTCAAATTCAGTGCCCAGTCCCCTCATAGTGTGCTCTGTCCATGCAGCTCAAGAGACAGAAGAGGCAGCAGGAGTCGTCTTGATTCAGATGAGACATTTCCTGGGGCTGAGCCTCCAGCCAGACCAGCTGCCCCATGTGGAAAGGAAGATACTTCAGGATGGCTCTCCCCCTACCCATGCCACATGACTGTCCCAGAGAGGAACCCTGGACCCCGAGGAGTGAAAGGATAAGCTGCTTGGTCGCCATGGAAGGAGAACCGGGACCAAACACCATGACCCTGTCTTGTTTTTCTCTGCCTGTACAAAAGGAAGCCAATGGAGCCGGGGCTCCGTTTGGGGAAGCAAAGGCTGACCATCCATGGACCTACAAAGGTCAAGAATTTACCACTGTCAAGGATGACAGTATGACTCAGAGAAGGCTTTGAGAAAGGATTTATTGAACACTGGTGGAGGTCACCTAGGAAAAATGTGAAATTTCCGTTCCTGGAAGTTTGAAAATGTAAGAGGCTTCCAATCAGTGTGGGGAATACAAGTTTTCAACCGTTACTTCGAGCCTGTGCCAGCTGCCCCCTTTCTTGGCATCTGTTGGCATTCAGCCTGCTGCGCACTTTGAATTATATCCATGTGCACTGGTCTGGCCTCTGCAAGTAGATTCTAAGCTGCTTTAGGGCAGTAATTGTGTTTTATCTCTGTGTACCCAGAGGACTTCCAATCCAGAGAACCCCCCGTGATATTTGTGACTGATTGCCTGACTGGAAGGGCGTGTGCTCAGCTGCCTCCCGGAGCCCTGCTCACACAGACAACTTGGCTCTCCCTTCACTCGGGAGGCCCCTGGGTGACTCCATAAGCAGGTGGTTTTCCATAGAGACCAAAAGGACACCCAGTTCTCCAGTCACCCCTCCCCATTGGGCCCCATACTTACCATGCCATAGACCTTTTGACCCAGTCAAGATTTTCTGGGATTTTCCTAAATTCATGGAAGAGGGGAGTATTTTTCAGTAGATTGTCACCTTCTTCACAAAGCTTCTCTTATTCAACTGCTTGTAAACCCCTGATAGTGTCGATGAAAAGAGGCCTCATCCTAAACCTGACAAGCTCAGGGTAGGCCTGTGTAGCAGCCTTATTAACTCAGAAAACTAAAGTAACCACAAAGGATGGTCTGAAATTAAATCTTACTAACTAAAAGCAGTTTATGGCCGGCAGTCATGTCTTAAGACAGAATCTTCCCTGACAAAAGTCAATCTTTATCTTACTTAAGATGTCTATGGTCCTTTTGCATCTACGATAACATACTTTTGGATTGTCAAAGTCATTTCCTTTTCCCAGACCCCTCAAAGCACAGATGCTGCACCAGAATACCAAAGCGGAGACCACAAGTCCCCTCATTGTTATTGGCCTAATTGTCAACTATTCACTATCCTGTTCCCACCTATGTAAAAGAAGTGTGTGTCTATCATTTTACTTTTTGTCCAATGCTAGAAGTTCCTCCACTTTGCTTTCTCCCACCTCCCTAATCTGTCACCAATGGATTTCGTGGGCCCACTCGCGTCCTCTCTTCTGATTGTAACGTGTGAGGCAGGGTGCAGGGCTGCCATTCTCTGGAGCATTTCCTACAACTGTTGAGGTTTTGCTTCCCAGCAGTTGTCATCATTTTGGCTCAATAAACTCCTAAAAAGTTCTTACAGGTTTGGACGCTCCTTACATTGACAACAGCAAGGATGTTGGTGGAGCTAGGCAACAGTTGGTGGGGGGCGAAGAGAGAAGGTGGCCGGAGGGAACTTTATGTGGATTCTGCATTATAACCACTTTGCTCCCTGTTGGGGGACTCTCGCTCTACCCCTGGTCCCACGGTCTTTTCAGGAGTTACTTCTGCTTTTTTATTTTGCCAAATCTATTCACCAGCTGATGGTGGGCAGAGAAGGCTTTGAGCGATGGAGGAGAAGGGCAGAAAGGCTCTGATATGGAGTCAAGAACTGTTGGGTAAACATTCCCAGAAGCCTCAGCCCTGCCTCCCCACCAGCAGCATCAGAAACCCTTTATCAATACCTCTTCACAGCTGGTGCTGGACCCAGATACTGCCCCAAGGAAATCAAGGGGGTGCTATCTTCATGGTTTGTGAGAGCCTCATTGTTTTGGATAAGTAGGAAAGTTGTATGCATCTAGCCAAGGGGAATCATACAATTTCAGAGCTAATAGCTCCTTAGAGATTAACCACTCTAAAACCCTCAGCCTAGTGGGAAGTAACTGAGGCCCTGTGGAGGGAAGTAACTTATTTAAAGTCACTCAGTAAACTCAGCAATAGCAAAGTGAGGACTAGAAAAGGGAACTCAGGACCTTGATCTAATGCCTTCTCCACATCACCATTATAGCAATGTATCAAAGCAAAACTAATAAGAAAAATCAGCTACACCAAGTTGTCTTGCTCCAGGCCATTTTCACACACACTAACTCAGTGGCCTGCTATGAAAAACCCGAAGAGAGATAGAACAGGCAACAGTATCCTGCTCAACGAATGAATTAGCAGGCACCGAGGGATACACAGTTCAGCCAAGGTCACTCTGCACCTTAGAGGCAAACATGGGCCAAGAACCAGGTATGTAAATCATTTTACCTAATTAAATGCATACTGGGAAGTCCACAGAATGCTAGCTTCTCGGGATGGTTAAAAGGTATTCTGAGAAAAAGTAGGTTTTGGTAGATCAAGGAAGTTTGGCAAATGAAGGTTAAACAACAAACAAGTTCTTCTGCATAGGGTTTTTTAGAGCTCTTAATGCACTGGGGTGCATTGTGAATAGTCCCAGGAGGTGGGGACATCATGTCTGTTTCTCCAGCATTTTGGACTCTTGTGTTGTGGTGAAGCAAGCTTACAGGACTGGGTTTCTAAAGTCACTCTTTTGGAGGAGAAGTTTGATTCACTAAAACAGGAGTCTACAAAATTTTTTGTACAGGTATCAGAGGGGACAAGGGTTGGGGAGCTGGGAGAAAAGGGTGAAGGAATTTAGAAAAAAAAAAAAAAGAAGAAGAAAGGAAGAAAGAAAAAAACCTATAGACAACAGTATGGTGATTACCAGAGGTATAGAGTGGTGGGAGAGGTAGAAGACAGTAAAGGAGGAATAAATGGTGTTGGAAGGAGACTTGACTTGCTGTGGTAAACACACAATATGATATACAGATGATGGATTATAGAATTGTACACCTGAAACCTATATGATTTTATTAACCAGTGTCACCCTAATAAATTCAATATAAATAAATAAGTAATAAATAACATTTTCCTTACCCCCAATCTCCTTGGCAGTCAGCAACCAGCAGCCCCCCTCTCCCTCCTCCTGTTAATCAGATTTCTCTCATCACACCCATCTTAGACATCATAGTGTGTGCTTGCGTCCGACTCCTTTTGTGCAACGTGTTTCTGAGATTCATCCATGTTGTTGTGCACACCGATAGTTTATTCCTTTTACTGCTGAAGGATAATTGTATGCATATCTCTCAATTGGATTATCTATTCACCTATTAATGGACATTTGTATTGTTTCCAGTTTCTGGTTATTATAAACAAAGTTGCTCTCAACATTCTCAAAAAAAAAAGTCAAGTGTGTTAAAAACAAAGCAGGCCCAAAACGGAATCACTTATGCTAAGCCCCCCACATCACCAAAATGAGAGTTAATTGTAGTTTCAGCCTTTCCCAGAAATGGAAACTTAAACCAGTCAATCAGAGCTCCTCCAGTCAGCGGTAGTGAGGTGATCTGCCTGCTGGATCCCTGCTGTCCCCTAAAGGAAAACGACCTTGCCACAGCCAATTTACCTTTTGCTGCTATGACTTACCTGCCCCTTTCCCTTCTGCCTATAAAACTTGGTCATTTTGTACAGTTCCTTGGAGCTCCTTTCTGTCTGCTGGATAAGATGCTATCTGATTTCAGGAAGCACCATAAAGGACACGTGGACAGAACCAAGGGGGAAGGTGGAAGAAGGGGAGGGAGGTGGGTTTGGAGGGGGTGAGGAGAGGGGAGGGGGGAGGATGCAGACAACTGTAATTGAACAACAATAAAGTAATTTTTTAAAAAAAGATGCTATCTGACTCATGAATTGTTGAATAAAGCCAAGAAGGTCTTTAAAGTGTATTCAGTTGAATTTTGTTTTTTAACAAAGGCTAACTTAAAACTATTTTAGACTTTATAGGTAATTGACCTCTTTCACAATTATTCAGTTACTCAATGCTCTTGCAGAGCAACATGCGGCCAGAGACAACACATAACTGGCTGACTTTGCCTGTCTTCCAACAATACTGTATTTACAGAAACAGGTAGCAGGCTGGATCTGGCTCTCAAGCCATCATTTGCCAGTCCTTGCTCTGAGCCATAAAACCAAACAAGACTCTCCCTTTCCTACTCTGATGTGAAGGATCAGACCCCGCTTCTCCTCAAAAGCTCCAGAGGAACTTCCCCTTCCTCCAAACTCCTGTAACACTTTCTGCCTGAACATCCATCTTACGAGGAAGGAGACCAGCCCAACAAGGGTATTGACCAAGTGGCTGAAGTCAGGAGCAGCTTCCAGAAGTAGGAAAGGCTGTCAGGTTTGGGTGTTGCAGGGAACGCTGAGGTCAACCAGCGGGAGGAGCCAGTGCAAGTTCAAAGGGCCAGAGCAGAGGCAAGATCAGGGTCTCAGGGGCGAGTTTGGAACTGGGCAGAGATAATATCTGAGCAAAATCTTTTCTAGGAAGGAAGTGGGGCAGCCCTGAGTGTTTACAGTTCCTTTTTTATGGCCTAACTGATGCCTGGAGTCAGGTAGGAGTGCTTAACTTAAAGACCGGAACGGGCAAAGCCAGCCAACTCCGCCACTTGGTATCATCAGCGGTTTGTTTTCATTGCAAATCCCCAGCTAGTATGATCCCCACATCCCCAGGAGCAGGGCAGGGAAACCTCCACCACCAGGCTGGAGTCAGAGAGAGGTCCATAGAGATTTCTGATCCCAGGTGCAGGGAAGCACTGACTTCCCGACTCTTCAGTTCTCCCCCTCTGTCATTAATACCAGTACCACTCGATAAAGGGTCTCCACACAGCAGGCACTACCCTAGGTGTTTTCACGTTCCCTGATAGTACGGGATGCAACATTTCTGTAAGGCAAGTATAACAGTTTCCATTTGCAGATGAGAAAATGGAATCCAGAGAAATTAAGTAGTTACCCTCCTAGGGAAAGGGCAGACTAGGGATTGAACACAAAGGGAGTGATGGAGCCTTGAGCAGCGGCCACACTGCCTTCCTCCGCGCTTGGATTTGTGGCCTGGCGTCTGGTCAGGTCCTTTCCCGTTGAAGTTTCCAAAGCCTTCTTTGCTTTCCTCCTTTAGGCCCATGTATACAAAGAGCCATAAAAATTTCCAGTAATTTGTTCTCTTCAGCCGCCTAGCTGGTTTACAATAACCCTGTTCTGGCTAAGTGAAGTACAAAAAGCTCAGGGAGCTAAAACTGATAATTCAAACTTCAGTTACCAGCTCTGAGGTCCTTATACATTTGTACAAATAGAGCTCAGATCTCAATTACTTATGGGGGTGTCCATCCTTCTCAGGTAACTCAGGGCGAACACCTGACCCCCAGCCAACTTTTCCTTATTCTCCACCGTCACTTTGGGGGGTTTCTTCCCTCAGCAGCCAGTGCAGTCTGGAAATACAGGATCAGTTTAACAGCAGCTTCAATCAGATGCAAAGAGGAAGGTATTTCCACGGAAAGACCTATGATGTACTTCAGCCGAGTAAACATGGATTGCATGATTATTTTTCATTGGTGCAGATACTCCAAGATAAAGAGCTTGACAAACATTGAATAGAGAATGGAGATTCTACAGAAAAGGAAATGAACTCTGTAAGTGCCCCTGCATGCACGGTCCAGTGCCACCAAGCTCTCCACTTCTCATAAACTGACACAGCTTGTCTTACATGCACTGGCCCTCCCAGACCAACTTGTTTCCTTTGCCATCAGCAAACAGGTGAGCTGTCATGCCAGGGCCTGCTCTCCAAAGGATCAGCTAGAACCCGGACAGGCAGCAGAGAGGTGCCATCTCATGGAGAGGGCCCAGTGCAACATTTCTGGAGGCACACAGAAGTCGTGAGCACTGAGGCTCCGGGCCAGAGGGCCACCGTTTGCCTCCTGGTCCCACTTCATTGGAGGCACACATTCATTCCCTGATTAGCACAGGAATCTCCTGTGTCCTGCCTCTTCCAACCTTTGGCTGAGTTCCCATCCCTTGCTTATTTGCTGACTTAATCCAGATCTACCAGTTCTGCTCTGAGCATAGAGGGTCAATTAAGGGCTACTTCTTTCCCTAATGTTTCAAGTTTCTGGCTCCCCAACCCTGAGTATCTTAGAGAAGAGGAAGAGAACCAGGACTCCCAAAGGCATTTTCTCAGTTGCCCCACAATTTGTCTGAAGAGGATGCACTTCGTGCCTGATGAGAGCTCAGGAAAAGGGCATCAGGGAACGTGTTTCTCCAGAGCCTGGCATGGGAAGGACAGGCTGGTGTATAGGCCAAACTCTTCCTTTTGCCTTCAGCACTCTCCTTCACTTGTGTAGTGCAACTGAAAATCAATTACAGTCCACCTGCCCAGAAAGAAGCAGATTGTACACCATTGTACAGACAGGAACGCTGAGGCTTAGATGGGCGCAGGCTGCAGGAGATCACGGGCTGTTTTTCCAATCTCCGCCTGCCAGGCCAACCTTGGGCGGGAGGCCAGGCTCGGACCAGGAACAAGGAAGCAGCCAGTTTTTTGGAAGGTACCAATGGCTTATGAGAGGGGCTGCGCCCTGTCATCTGACCCTCCACTAGTTGACTTTGGATGTCTACTCCAAAAATCTTCCTTCTTCTGCCCCTCCCCAGCCAGGGTATGAAGGAGGAGAGGGCACAAAAGTGGTTTGGTAACCTCAGAAAAGATTGGTTTATTTGCTCCTGCCTCTCAGAACCAGAGCAGTGAAAAACTCTCTCTGGCCCAGAGGGCACCGAGAGAGCCTTTGGACAAAGGCCAGCTCTCCATTGCCAGGCTCTCTCAAGTTTAACACCTCACCCCTTGCTCTCCACAACTGACAGCCTCCCCAAGGCAAGACACCGCCAGTCTCTGCCTTTACTCCTTCAACAGCTGAAAAGATCAAGAGTACAGACACTTCCACATCCCAGAAGTCCCAGAAGGAATGGGAGTCAACAGAGCTGGGAAAACAGGTGAGGGATTGGACATCTAGACAGTGACACAGAAGGGCAGGTGGTCAGGAGAAGGAAATGATTCAGTGTGTTCACGTAAAAAGATTTGAGGCTCACATGCACACATTTGGTTACTATGTCACCCTGTCCAACACTATCCAGTGACTAGAACCACTAACCTGGTCACAGCCCTCTTCCCATCTTTCACACCCCCACACGCCCACCCCCAGCCTGTGATCCTCTGACTTTCTTCTCACTGAGGTAGTTCTTGGCATTGACACAGTGCGGCCAGATCGTACACACCATGCTCTGAGCTCCTTAAGAAGGACCTCATATAATCCCTATGAAGTCACCCAACAGCCAGACAAATATAGAGTGTTTATGATCAATTTTCTTACTACCTACTCCTGAACAGGGAAACCCATCTGACAACAGGTTCCAGCCTTCGAACGTAAGTCTGGACTCAGAAACCCCCCAAAAGCTTGCCCGAGCCCAGCCAAATAACTGCACTATTCGGGTCCCTACTCTCTTAGTAGGATTCCAGACGACGACCACACTAGGACCAGTGAGCAGCACTCAGCTGAGCAACAAAGGCAGTGTCCCCATTCCATGCCCTCCTCCAGCCCAAAAGTTGAGATTAGAACAGGCAGAGTAGATGTTGTACTCCTGCCAATGGATGACATTGAGAGTGAGGAAATACCAGATTATTATTTGCTGAGGGCAAAGGTGAGGCCACTTGGGCATGGATTATCCCAAACAGTCAATATCCTTAAAAAAAAAAAAAAAAAGAGAGAGTGGGGGCTTGCTAGTTAGCTTTGGTAGACTCATTGTCACAATTCTATTTTCCAGTGATTGATACTAAAATGACTATATTTCTGGCTTACTGTAGAATGCTGGATTTCAGGGCTGGGTGCCTGGGGATTAAATATTGACTCCAGACAGGGGTTAAACATTGACAAAGATCTGCATGTGGGAGCAGAGGGCTGGCAGTAAACAGCGGCAATAGGCATTTCATCTGTCCTCTCTTACTTCGTTCAAACACCACATTCATAAGAAGCATCCGCAGTGAGGGCCAGAGGGCAGAGGAGACCTGGGGAATGACTGTACGGTTTAGGTACCCTTTCTGTTGGTAGCTGGGTCAACCCAGGGTCCTGAAACATCATGCTAATGATGCCAACCTGAAGGGTTGGACCTGTGTAGGCCTGTGTGCTTGGTTCTCTAACCTTCCCAAGATCAATCACAGGTGCAAATGGGAGTTCTTTGCTGCCTATGAACACAATTCAAAGGATTTATCTGGAGAATGAAAGTTTTAGGAAATGCCCAATGCTGGGAGACCTTGGTTCCTGACCGATCTAAGCCATTACCTCACTGTGCAAACTTGGGCAAGTTGTTCCACTTCTCTGCCCTTGGTTCCTCGTTGATCAGTGGGGAATAACTCCATGTCAGAAAGCCTGTGCTGTCCCATTTATCTAAGCTGAATCATAAGCACCTCGTAGGCGCCAGCCAATACACATGTTATACTTAACATATAAAGGTTAACATACCTATGGGTAAGAAAACTGAGGCTCAGAGATACTAAGTAATTTATCAAGGGTCCCCTGGCTAGCAGGTGGCAGGGCTTGGATGTGAACCCAGGGCATGCTGGGTCTGGAGCCTGTGAGCTTTCCACAAGGCTGCGCTGCCTCTCCACACTGGCTGACATTGGGCCGGTATTCTCCTTGGCAACAGTGGTGATGCCAAGGTGAGGACTCTTCAGTTAGACTGCATGCCTCTGGGGAACAGGGATGGACACTCTTGCATGTCTTGAGTATGCCTGGAACTTGAACTGGTCGTGGACATGGTAGATGCCGTGGTGAACTGAAAATGCCACTCCCACAAATCATGTCCACCTCATGAGAACTGGAATCTGTAAATGTGACCTTATTTGGGAAAAGGGTGTTTGCAGATGTGACTCAGTTCAGATGAGATGAGAAGAGATCATATAGGATTATCCAGGTGGACCCTAAACACCATCATAAGTGTCCTTATGAGAAAGAGGCAGAAACACATTTTAGACATACAGAGAAGGCAATATGAGAGCAAGGGTAGAGGTTGAAGTGATGCAGCTACAAGCTGAAGAATGCCAAGGAACGCCGGGAGAACCAGAATCTAGGAGAGGCCCGAACAGATTCTCCCTAGAGCACAGCCCAGTCCACACCTTGGTTCTGACTTTGGGCCTCAAGAACTGAAAGAATACATTTCTGTTGTTTTAAGCCACCACAGTTATGGCAATTTGTTACAGCAGCCACAGGAATCTAATGCAGTGTTCAGTCAAAACAGAATTCTAGAACTGGAAAAGCCTCGGAAATCGTTTGGCCCAGCCCTCCCATTTAACAGGGGGAGCAGCTGTAGCCCTAAAGCAGGAAGCAGTTGTCAAGTCAGAGGCAGAGGCAGAACCAGGACACGGGAGCTCTGACCCCAGGCCAGTGCTCCGCACGTCCCTGCACTGACTCACGTCAAGTCCCAGAGCCATGAAAGTAAAATGAGGAGTCGTTCTTATTATTATGTTTCTCATATTATTATTTTTAAATACGGGGGAGTGTTTAAACATATGAAGTAAGTTTTTGGAAGGTAAAATGACTGCTTTTATCATCATTATTATTGAGTTGAGCAGTTGGACCCTCTTGGCCAGTCCCTCCTCCCCAAGGACTGGGATGCACGCAGTTATGTTTTAGGGCCACTGAATCCCAGATGGGGAAACCACTGTGAGAGAGGGGAAGCTGGGGGACTCCAATCGCACCACCAGAATGTGGCTGAGCTCCAAATAAGACACAGGGTTTTGACTTCCTTGTTCTTACCTGGGCTCTACTTCTCATTTTCCCCTTTCCCAGAGCTGGGTGGTAGGCCAGGTGGGCTTAAGGGATGTGTGTATGTGTGTGTGTCTGACACAGTCTGCTAAGATAATTTTGGGGACTCCTGGGAACACACACCAGGACATAATCTAGGAAGCTTCCCACCATCATAGAATAAGGGAACACGGGGGGAGATCTGGGGCCCCTGAGGCAGCATGAGAAGCAATAGTTTGATGGGTGTGCTCCTTCCCTCCCTACACTCACCTAGTTTCTGTGCGAGGATTCAGTGGGCCTACTTACCCCAGACTTAACATAAACTCCAGAGGAGAGAAGGAGATGAAAAGGAAAGAAAATCCAGAATGAGACTGAGTTTCAAACCAGGAATGACATGACTGAAATACCATTGAATTATAACTAGTTTGCCTGGAAGTGACTAGGTCATTTATTTCTTACATTAGTCAGATTGTGGGTTTGGGGTCTGAAATTAAGCTCCATAATGGAAAATATGGTTTCTTTATTTGCCAACCAAATGCGTGATTGTGGATGGATACCAACCAGTGAGTGAGTGGTGAGCTAAAATAAGACCCTGGGCTCTAACTGCCTTGTGCTTTCCAGGGCTCTATTTCTCCTTTGCTCCTTCCCCTTCTGGGTTTCGGACTATAAGATGTTTCAAGGAGAGCCTGGGTCAGCCCTGCATAGTTAGGAAAGGTCAGGATTCTGTGTGGAGCGGGGTGAGGGATGGGTGTGTGTGTGTGTGTGTGTGTGTGTGTGTGTGTGTGTGTGTGTGTGTGTGTGTGTGTGTGTTGGGGAGTGGGCTTCACTCTGTGACCCTGGACTGCTAAGATCATTTGGGGATCACCTCAGTGTCCTAACCAGGTCATGAGCAGAAGACCACCAGGGACGAACTGAGGTAGGAAAGGAGGTTTCTACCCCAGCTCTGCAGATCCATGCCTTCTTTGATGTGGCTTGGAGTCCAGGTCATGACAACATGTGGAGGTTTGCCATTTTCGGGGGAGCCGTAAGGCAGCCGGTATCTACATTCCTCTAGTGAGTGAAAACAGCTGTGGTCCTCCAAGTTCCTGGAAACATTGGAGCTGGTCAAGGGGCACTGAAGAAGACATGTAGAGTGGACTCAGTCCAGGCCAAGCGTCCTAGAGATTTGGTGGCAGTGTTCCCAAGTGAATGGGACCAGTTCCTGCCACCCGTGCCCCATCCGATGCATATAAATTTCATACCATGTTCTGGACCAGATGTTTCACCTCTACTATCTGGTTATATCTTCAGCCTACAGGTTTAGTGTTACTATTCCTGTTTTCTAGGTGAAAAGAAATATGAAGTTGCCATGCCTACGGTCTCGCAACCAGAAAGTGGCAGAAAAGGCTCTTTGTGCTTGGGTACCCTGTCTCGAACCCTGTAGCTGCACTGATGGAGGGCTCCCAATGAATGGTCTCCCCAAGGTCAGGGGGAAGCAAATGGAGGCAGTCAGGAAAGTCCAAAGGGAAGGAAAGCAAGGGATCTGTGAGAGTCACGTGCTCCTGGCTGGCCGCCATGCCTGTGGGAGAGTGTCCCTTTAAGAACCCAGGTGTGGGTCAAGCACTGCACATAGTTTCAGTTTGGCAGCAGTGTCCTGCTGGCAGCTTCTAGAAAGACAAGGGTTGTGGACTGGCCAGCAGGCTGTTCCCCCGAAACTGAGTCGACGGGAGAGAAGGAAGTGTCTAAAAGTAAGTGTGGCTACTCTGGGATCCCCAGAAGGGATGCCCTCTGGAAGGGCCTGGGATGGTGGCTTAGGCAATCACGTACATTCACAACTCTCAGGCTGTCAGAGTGGGGTGAGGACTGCAGCCTGTGTGACTGATCATGTGCTTGGGGAGCAGACGTGCATACCCCAGAGAGATGTGTGAGGAAGCCCCCACTCGCTTTCCGCGAAGTATTAGCAGGTGGGAAGAAGGAATGTCTGTGGTCGGCGTGTGTTGTTATTCTCTAAGTTTGGCTGCTGAATTCCCTACTAACTCCTCCATGGGTTAACTGTGTGACCTTAGGCAAGTCACCTAACTGTTCTCTGAGCCTTAGCCTTAAATCTGTAAAATGTGGATAAAAATAGCACCTACCATTAGGGTTGATGCGAGGTTTAAATGTGAGGTTCAAATATGTGTGAAATTGCTTTGAAAACTCTAGAGCAAAAAAACAATTACTTGGTATTTTTCAATTTAGTTTAGTTATTCAAGGACATGTTGAGCACCAGACAGATCTGGATAAGATAATGCATAGAAAGCGCCTGGCTACTCTTCCAGCCAGTCTCTTTCCCCCTCCCCAGCTTTCTGGTGAGGGTTCATGCAGTACCTTTCCCTGGGCTTCTAGGAGGCTCTGAGAGCCTTTCCAATCCACCCCAGCTTTGCTCCATAATGTGTATCGCCGTATCCTTCTGCCCTTGCTAAGGTTGGGGAAAATGAGGTCCTCCCAGGGTAAGAAAGTAAAGTAGTCAGGACCCCCTCCCAGGCACAGGCAGCCTTCTGGAGTCCCTGTGCTCCCCCCGGCTCTGCAGCCAGGAGGCCTCAGACACAGGCCTCTCTTCCTTCCATGCTCTCCCGTTGTCCATCCTGATGGTGTCCCCAAGCCAGCCACAGACCCTCCAGCACAAGCACAGCTGTACAAGCTCCGGGCCCCACTGCCCCAGTTCCCTCTTTGCCGCTGCCTCAAGCTGCTAGCACTGTTTTGGACACAGCTTTCGCAGCCACTCTCCCCTTCACTAGGGGAATCACAGCTTCCTAAACCTCTGGAGAGGGGGTGTGCCAGTTCACGGGTTAGGGTAGAAGATCGCTGTCTGCTCTGCCCACTGCCAGCTCTGGAACTCTCCACCCAGCCTTCCCCTGCCCTGGACGTGGTGCTGTAGCACAAAAGGCCATGAACCAGAAGTCAGGAGAACATCTAGCTCTGCAATCATTGCCTGTCCCTGAGTCCCTCCAGATCAGCAGCCCCAATCTTTTTGTCACCAGGAACTGGTTTGCTCGCTCACCTGCCTGCTGTGCAGCCTGGTTCCTAACAGGCCACAGACTGGTGCCGGTCCATGGCCTGGGGGTTGGGGACTCCTGCTCTAGATCTCGGTGACTGTTTAATAAAGAGTGTGACAGCAGCAGCTTCCACATGGTAAGTCCACCTGCCCTGGCTTCAGTGTCATTCCCACCCGAAACAAGCCTGGGAGGCAGGCAGGGTAGGTACCACAATCCCATTTCACAGTCAGGAAACTAAGACTCCGTGAGTTAACATGGGCGGTGTAAGGCCACCCACAAGTACAAAAGACAACATTTCAGCACAGCCATTTTGATTTGGTCATGGGAACATTTTGATATCACCTGAAAAACAAAATAACCAACTTTTTTTAAGGTAGTATTATCCATGCATGTGCTCAGCAGAGAATCCCTGCATCCATGTCTTGGCCTGTCTCTGAGGGCTGAGGCCAGGGTCCTCAAGTCCCTGGCTTTGACACAATATGATGTAGTAGAAAGAAGCTTTGGAGGCAATGTGTCTGGTCACAGGACACAAATGTAACATGCCCTACACGTGGTAGGTGCCGAATAAATAGCCACTATTATTATTTTTCCAGAAGAAATTTCTTCTTGGCACGTACCTCTGGGTTCAGGTGTCCCTTTGCAGGAAGTAAGTTTTCTGTGAAAGGCGGAGACCAGAGAACTGAACTAACTTCTCTAAGATTGGATTTCCTTCTCTCTCCTCTCCCAGCTGTTTCCATGCAACTCCAAGACCCTCTGCAGTATAGCATAGTGACTAAGAGCTTATACTCTTCATCCAAAGTACTGCATGTGAATCCCATCACAGTCATTTACCAACTGTGTAACCGTGGGCAAATTTTTCACTCTCAGTGCCTCAGTTGTCTCCTCTGTGAAATGGGTTGGCCCATTTAATTCTATCTTTTAGAGTGTCTGCAAAGATTAAATGAGTTAACACATGTAAAGCACTTGGAAGTTATTCCGTATGTGCTAGCTGTAACTACTGTCTACCATTTCTATCCTACTACATCACACGTGTCTCCTCTTTCAGGCCGTGCTGGTCCAATCTGAGCAGCTCACCCCCACTGCCATCCACCTTCAAAGGATGCCCAGTAAATAGAATTCTATTCACTTCTCACTCTAAGGTGAGAAAAAGAGAAGACTGTTGATTTTAGAGAGGAGATGTAAAAGAAACTAACATCTTTTAAATCCTGACACCCCACTAAAGTTGTTTCCTTTAGTCCTCATGGAAACTCCCCATACTAGGTATAATTGTCTTCATTTTACAGATGAGGACTTGAGGGTCAAAGAGTTTAAGCCTCCTGTCCCCCAAATCCCCTGGCTCCGAAGTGAAAGAGCTAAGAACCAAGCTGATGAGTCCATACTTTGTGCCACTCTCCAACTGCACTGCAACCATGGAAGTCAAGTCCATGGATCCCAGTCCTCTGTGTTTAAGAAATTGCAACCTCTTACATTTGAAGAGCACTTTATACTATTCAAATTGCCTCCATATATATTTTACCATCATCCCCCTCCATATTGTTCCATCTCACAGTAGCCGATCAATCTAGAAGAGTCAGGGACTGCAAAGCCCATTTTACAAGTAAGAAAGTTGAGCCCAAGTGGTAGAGGTCTTCTGTAGCTTGTGATAGAGCAGGACTCTGGACTCTGGGTTGTTCTCCATCCTCCAGACTCTTCCTCATGTTACTGCCCCTATAGTATCCCAAATCAAGAAGGCTTTTGTCAAAGTGAGAGAAATCAGTTCTGACTTTGCCCTTCACAGAAAGGAGTTGTGAGAAGGTAACCATACCCTGTTCCATCGGTCTTTGCTACGCAGCAGGTCCTCACCAGGTATTCTCTTACAAGGCTGTCTGGGGATAAAGAGATTGATCTAGTTGGCCCCTGCCTTCAAGGAGCCTGCTGTCTTGTAGGATGGAGTCAATAACAAGGTTTCTAAGTCTTTGTTGAAACGTGGAAATCCACAAGGCTTATTCCCAGAGCTTCATGGAGCTGATATTTGAAATGCTTAATTTCTGCTTCAGTCTTGCCTTGATAGTAGATCACTTAGACAGGGAAAAGACTAGAAAGTCTTAGATCTTTCTAGCTCATGCATTCTTCAACCCCTTGGCTATTCTATCTCCAGGTACCTGCTCTCAAGAGTTCCAATTCCCTTCCCTCGACATTGCCTTTACTTGGAGACCCTCCCACACTCCAGGGCTTACATAAACTATAAATTCTCCTAAGATCCCACCCATCATCACAAGCCTAAGCCCTTCCAAACTAAACAGACAGCTCTCTCTCCTTAGTGGTGCTGTAGATTCTGGGCTCACTCTAGTCTGTGCTTGGCCCTGCACCCACAGGAGGTGACAGTGTATTGCCAAAAGGACTCAAGAGTGAGTAGAGGAAATAGGGAAAGGGTTAGTACAGGCCAAGAAAAGCCCCCTCTCCATCCAGGCCAGCGCTCTTCACTCCTCTGAGCTCCAAGCTTCCTGCTCCTCCAAATTCACATTTGCAAGTAGATATCAGAAACTGTGAACTTGGCTTCAAGTCCCCACAGTGCATGCTCTCTGTCCTCTCTGAAGCCCCTGGGGCTGTAAGGACCCTACTTACCCTCTGCTGTGTACCAAACAGATACAGATCCCAGAGTTGCTGAAGGCCATATGGCTTATCAACAGCAAGCCAGGACCTGGTCCAGGAGATCCCAGTCCCTCTGAAAAAGAAGGAAGCCTAACATTAGATGGACAAAGTTTGGACTCAAGCTATGAGACCCGAAGATCAGTCATTCTACCTGAAAGGGAGCCAGCTAGATTAATTTAACAATGAGACAAACGCTATTCTCCAGCATGGCCTATGCCACAGTTGTGTGGCCATGTTATAAATATATCGGGGCAGGGACTCAGTAAAAGAGAATGATCTAGAACATCCCAGCCTCACCAGTGGAAATACAACTCCTATTTTAAGGACTAGAGAGGTGCCTTCATGCATGATGTACTAGCCTTTGTATATTCCAAAAGAATAGGCCTCTCTGCTCATCCAAGCAGTGATAATAAGGTAGTGATCCAATTGTGCTTTTGGTCTTGGGGCCAAGACTCTCTCTAAGCCTTAGATTTCCCATCTGCAACAGGAAGATAATCATTCTACCTCTGGGTTGTTGTGAGGACAGATAAGTCATATAAGAAGCTTTAAATGCACCAGGTGCATAGTAGGTATCGATACATGTTATGCTCTTTCCTTAAATAAATCCTTAAATCCAGCTCTACCACTGCACTGAGACCTCTATGAGACTTAAATCTTCCAGGTTTGGAAGAAAGTCTGGTTTTGAGAAGAAGAGATCCCTGATAATCCTCTAAGCCCAGGGTTCTTTCACCTGTTAACAGCAAAGTTGTGCTTCTAGTTTAGCTTTGGGCAAAGATTTTCTGTTCCTGAGACTGTGGGTGCCCTCGCCCTCCCGCCCTCTCCCCTAGGAGTAGACTGTGTTTCCTCACCAAGATCGCCCTCTGCCAGCTTTGACTTTCTAGCTGTGCATGCCTGATGCTCTCATCCCTGGCCCAAGGCTGTGCAAAGAGTGACAGGTACATGTGTGTATCCTCCCCCCCACATGGACACCAACAGCCATCCAAACATGTCACATGAGAGAAAGCCTGGGCTGGAAGTCGGGACCCTCACTGGAAAACCTGGCATCTGACTCTATAACTCAGGGCAAATCATTCTTATTAATCCAGAGGAGGGGCTGCATCCCCCAGTTCAGTCCATGGGAAGACCCATTCCTGTCTCAAAGAGATATTAGGAAGCTTGATTATCTAAAGGCAAGATCAGGAGCCATGTCAAGGAGAGACATGGTTGGTTTAGGCTCTTAAAACAGCATAAGGTGGTCTGTCCTCCCATCTGCCAGTGAACCCAAGGCCATTGCAAAGGGCAGGTGGTAGATTCCCCAGGACTCAGCAGCCAGCCATCCCATGTATTCTAGAGGAGACAGACTTCTCAGCCTTCTGACACCAGCTTCCACCTGGGAGCCTCCCTCATGGTGACTCAAGTTGCTCCATCAGGTGGTCCCCCAGCCAGCATCCCGTGTGCACATCCAGCTTGGGGCTGACGCTGGCATTTGGCTACAGCCTCACTCCAGAGGTTAATCATCGGCTTGGTGTGGATGGTCCAGGACAATTAACCAGAATCAAGAGAGCCTCAAGTTGCCACCTGACACCCATATCTGTCCTCACCTCCCCTAACCTGCTCCCTTTCCTCATCCAAAGAACTAAAGAAACAGAATACCTTTATCTCCACAAGGAAATAAAAAGGTTCCTTGCTGGGAAATTCCCTCACGGAAAAGAAGTAACCAAGATAAACAGCTCTATTGCCTTTGGCTCAAGCTAACGACAACGGGAGCTGCCGGGAGAGAAGCAGGGGCTGAGGCAGTGAGCGGGGCCTGGGAGGTCTGTCCTGAACCCTCTACTGCTTTGAGCTTTCTTATCTTTATGGGGGCTCATAACTGCCCAGGCTTGTTAACATGGTTTTCTCCTTTAACACTTGTTTTCAAGTTCATCCCAAAGTGTAAAGACTGTCAAAGTCTTTGGGAAAGTGGGGACTCCCCTCTCCTCCTGTGGGCTGCAGCTTGTGTCCTGAAAACAGCTGTGGTCAGGCTGGGCCCTGGGACCCTCAGCTCTCCCCAGCCCTTGACTGTGCTCACAGATGGGACAAGGTCCTTGTGCGCTGCACCCGCTGAGTGGCCTTGTCTTGGATTGTCCATCTTCATCTGCCTGCCCTACCCAGGCAGGATAATGAAGGCTGTAACACCTGACCCCAGAACCAAGTCTCTGGGAAATTGTTGCACATCGTTCAGAATCTCAAGATCTTGATTTTCTTATCCATAAAGTGGTTCTAATTATATCTGTTCTGTCTTATTTAAAAGAAACTTATAAAGCTCCAGTGAAATAGTGTAAAGGGCAATGCTTTGATAAGCAATGGAGGCTCTAGCACATGGAATAAGCATGCTGCTCTACTTGAGGTGTAAGATGGTGCAGTGGGAGAGATTAAGAGCTTGGATTTTGGAGTCCAACAAAGCTGGGTTCAAACCTCACCCAGCTTCCCCACCTCCACCCCACCACCCTTGAGAAAAGCACTTACCCTTTAACCTTTCATTTCTTCCTATATAAAACGTGGATCAGTAGCCCTACCCTATAAGGACTGATGTCAAGTTTAAATAATATAATACACCTACATTATTTCACACAGTGCCTGGAACAGAAGAAAATAATTGATGGTGGTCATGCCCATCACTGTTACATTTGTAACTTTCTAGGATTCCTCTGTGAGTTTTGGCTTACTCATATGAGCACACCATAAAGTATGCCAACTCCCCTCCACTTCCTGGGGATGGCAGCTGAGACAGAGAGATGGGGCCGCGTATTGGTAGTAACCAACCACACAGCGAACTGTCCCGAGCTCTTACAGCTTGTGCCCAGGACCATGCCTCCCAGGCGGGAATACAGAAGAAATGGCACTTGTGTCCCTCTTCCAAAGGAACATGCAGATGAGTTGAGAAGATAAAAATCTACTTTATAACTTCTGAGGAACAAAAACACTGTGGGATGATGAGGCTTTGCGCTCTAATGAGAAAGGTAGAGCCATTCATTCTTTCAATAGGATTTATGTCCTTTGCTGGTGATACAAAACCAAACAGGTGTGCCAGGAACTCTAAGGTCAGGTAGAGTTGGAAGTCTTAGGAGCTTCATCACTTCATGCTATTGTCTTTCAGCATCCAAGCAAGAAATTGGAGTGGGCCACACCGCCCAGAGGGAGCCACCAGCAATGACACTCTTCTTCCTCTCCTGCCTGCTGGCTGTCCTCCCAGGTGCGTCTGCCAGGTCACAGGCCACTCCCTACAGGATCCAGTTCCCTGGGGACACTGAGATCTGGCCCGTCCCCAGGAATGCCCTTCTCAAAAGACACACTCCCTCAAGAAGGAATCACACAAATGATTCAGAAAGGCCATGTCTGAAAATGGATTGGGGATCAGAAACAAGAATGGCAGTTTCTCATTTCAAGGTCAGGGTCTGGTCTTCACTGGAAATTGTAAAAAGACCTTGACCTTGAACTATGAGCTGCCATGGGGTTTGGGGAAAATGACTTATCCTTCCTGGCTCTCAATATTTTTACCTGGGAAAAAAAGAAAATAATCTAAAAGGTGTTTTTAGAAATACAAGGAAATAACAGACAGCGAATGCAAAGGCGTAGCAACCTACAAAATTGGTTTTTTTTATTTTATTTATTTTTTTATTAATTTTTATTTTTAGAGAGGGGGGAAGGGATGGAGAAAAAAGGGAGGGAAATATCAATGTGAGAGAGAAATATTGATTGGTTGCATCTCATAGATGCCCTGATCAGGAACCGAACCCACAACCTAGGCATGTGCCCTGACTGAGAATCAAACCAGCAGCCTTTTGGTTTGCAGGACAATACCCAGCCAACTGAGCCACACTGCTCAGGGCCAGAAGTATATTTTTTTAAATAAACAAGGGATACCATTAAATAATTTTGCATTCCACTTCCCTTTAAATGGTTGTCATTAAGACATTACAGTTAGAATTCAATAATGATTAATCAGTTATTTTATCCAACAGCAGCAATTGTCTAGCTGTAGGACATGTAAATAGTCCACAGAAGGCCCATGTTTAAGGTGTAAATTTTATCTCCTTGAGGTGGGCTCTTGGGATCCTTCCAGCAGGCTTTACCTCGCACAGCCTTTAGAAAGCCTCTGTTCTCTGTCTCCACAGTGGTCTCCATGAAGAGTCCCATCTTTGGTCCCCAGGAGGTGAGCAGAGTGGAAGGCAGCTCAGCCTCCATCAAATGCTACTACCCAGACACCTCTGTCAACCGGCATTCCCGGAAGTACTGGTGCCAGCAGGGAGCCAAGGGCCGTTGCACAACCCTCATCTCGGGCACCTACGTCTCCAAGGAGTATGAGGGCAGAGCCAACATCACCGACTTCCCAGAGAGCAACATGTTTGTGGTAGACATTGGCCGTCTCACTGAGAAGGACTCTGGGCGCTACAAGTGTGGTTTGGGCATTGTTAACCAAGGCCTATTCTTTGAAGTGAAACTGGAGGTCAGCCCAGGTGAGGATCCTTGGGCTTCTGTGGGAAAGTGAGAGGGAATCATCTCAGGGGCAATGGGAGGGCTTGAGGAAGAAGGTCCTGAGACAGAGGGTGTCCTAGCAGGAGGTGGGGGAAGCTGTGGGTCCTCCTCCCTCCAGAAACAAGGACCTTTCACAGAACATGAGAATGAGACAGATGGCACCTACTTGGGGTGGCAGGTGGGCCTTTCTAGGTCTTCAGGACCTATACATTTTAGAGTTTTACTGAGGCCCTAGCTTAGAAGGGCATCAGGAGGACAATTTCTCTCGTTGTGTTTGGTGCCGGTGGGATAGGAAGTCTATGAGCTGAGGGACATAGAAAAGGGAGGGAGAGATTTAGAGGGATCTTTAAATTCCTGCCACTAGTGTACCCTTTAGATCAAGACCTCAGGTCACCAGAAGGCTTCTTTGAAAATGCATTTTTTACCTGGGATCCATTAGTCTATTGACACTCTCAGCATAAACTAAATAGCCAGTTCTTGCCCAAAGACCAGAGCTTTGGAAAGATGGGGCCCTGAACAAGGCTGTTTTAATTGAGAGAAGAAAAAAAAAATGAAGATTTTGTGACAAGGTTTCAATGACAAGGGCATTTTAGATAATCAACGGAAATTGAAAGAGAAAAGCCTAAAGGAAAAAAAATTGGAGGGATTCCCAAAGACACATTTTGCCCTTTGTGCTTAGTGTTATCTGTGGACCAAATAAAGAGTCCATTTAGGTGGCCATGGAGATTCATAAAATCAAAAAGTCTTAAGATCCAAGGAAAGCTTGGACTTGACCCTGTGTGGGACATTCAGCGGAACATTGGAGACGATGGGTGTGCACTTACGATCAAGCACTGTATTTACATTTGGCAGAAATTCATTACTTCACAAAGAAGCGCATTCCATGTTTAGATTGTTGTAAATTTTAGAAACTCTCTCATAATACACTGAAATCCACCCCCTTGTACTTAATATTTATTCTGTTCATTTCCACACACTATTTTGGACACCTACTGTGTATAGGCATTGTGTTAGATGCTGTGTGGGAGTTGAATGTGTATAAAGCATCTGTGCCTTCGAAGGACTTCCAATCTGTGGAGAACAAAATTACCTATAACCAGACTAGACTGGATGTATATGCTACAGACGTAAGATCAGAGAACACAGAGAGGTAAAGATTAGTGCCAGCCTGGGGAGGGTCATGGAGTAAACAGCAGTAAAGCTAGGCTTTGGAAGACATTCTGACACTGTCCCATTGGGGAGGACATTCCAGGTGACAGGCACACCCAGACCCTCACTGGAAACGCTGAGCTGTCCTATGTTTCAAGAAAGTGAAATCACAACTTGCCTCCCACCCCTCATCCTGCAGGTCCTGGGCTCCGAAATGACACTGAAGTCTATACAGCAGATCTGGGCAGAACAGTGACCATCAACTGCCCTTTCCAGCCTGAGAATGCTGGCAATTTGAAGTCCGTGTGCAAGAAGACAGATGAGAAAACCTGTGTCCTAGTCATCGACTCCAATGGGTATGTGAACCCCAACTACAGCAACAGAGCTTACATCAATATTCAGGGCACCAGCCAAACAGCCTTCAGCTTTGTCATCAACCGAGTCCAGCTCAGCGATGCCGGGATGTATGTTTGCAAGGCTGGGGATGATTCTAATGGTGACAAAAGCAATGTTGACCTGGAAGTGCTGAAGCCTGACCCTAACCTACTTTATGGAGACCTGAGGGGTTCTGTGGCCTTTGACTGTGAGGTGGGCTCTGAGGTGGCTCATCTGCCCAAATTTGTGTGCCGGGAGGTCAAAGGGAAGCCCTGTGAAATGGTCATCAACACCCTGGGGAAGGTTGCTCAGGCCTTTGATGGAAGGATCCTGATTACTCCCAAACAAAGAGGCTTCTTCAGTGTGCATATTACTGGCCTGAGGAAAGAGGATGCAGGGAGCTACCAGTGCGGAGCCCACTCTGATGGTGAGCCTGAAGAAGGCTGGCCCACCCAGGTTTGGCAACTCTTCGTCAATGAAGGTAAGACTTGAGAGAAAGAAAGGGAAGAGGTGGGGTGACTGGCAGGTGCATGCCTACTTCACTCCCCGTGAATCTATTCAATGTTCATCAGTCAGTCAACAATCCCTCTTCACAGACAAGCCCTGAACTGGATGCTATCTGAGTAGCTGCTCAGGACAGCTAAAAAACACAGCATCGTCCATCTGTTGTCTTTTCATTCTTCTTCTCTGTAATCATTTTGATGGCTTGCCTTGGTTAATAGAAATGAGGAGAGTCAAGCTCCTGATTGAAGCAAGGCACATAGGTTGTCTGCGTTTCAGGGAGCCACAGTGAGGATGTAACTCGGAATCCCAGTGCCATGGCTGGGCTTGCAGATGCCATCTGTCCTTTCTCCCTTACCCATAGCAGAATGGCACCTCATGCCTTATACTCAGATGGCAGAAAGAGGGCTTGTCTTGCTCTCAAAGCTTTCCTGGAAGGCAATTCCCTACCTCTAAATTTTCCTCTTTAACATCTCTTAGGGTTAATTGTCATTCATCAAGATCTGGCATACTCAGCTCTACTTCAGTGAGCCATCGGTATGGTGGAATACTTAAATCCCTGCTCCTTCTCACTCTGGACCACTCTGCATAGAGCGATCCTCATAAGAAACCACCAACCAGTACTTACAGTTCAATGTCACTTCCCTTGTGACTTTTAAGGGGCTCACATTCTTTGGGCATCATTTCTCTGTCTGGCTTGGGCTCTCTACCACATTCCTCAGCAACTTCAGTCACCCAGGGTTCTCACTGAATCTCCACATGAACTACTTGGAGAAGGGCTGTCCTTCTCTTTGAAAGGGCCCTCAGGGTCTTCAGCACTTAAACTTATCTGTGCTACATAGTTTACATTTGAAATCATACTGTTCTAAATGTATTTTCTTAATTTGGGGAAAATCCATCAGGCTATTTGTGTGAGACAAACTAGCAAACAGGCAAAAACTCATAGAGAGGAAGACTTTGTAGGCAGCCCAAAGAGAGGAAGAGAGGAGCTGATAGTTTCTCCTTAACTCCTTCCAGTTTCTGCTCAGAATGGGGTGAGGAGGGAACGAGATGTCTTGACTAGTGCTGAAATTTACACGGTCTGGTTGGGTGGTTCCAGTTACAGGATCTATGACATTATAAAAATCTCATTTTCTGAAGAGGGTGAGGTTAGTCTGAACCTTACTCCCCACCTGGCTGAGACCAGGGCAAAGAGCCTGCCTCTGACCATGTTGGGGTTCTTCCATCCCATCTGTCTATCCTTCCAGAGACGACGATCCCCCGTAGTCCCTCTGTGGTGAAAGGTGTGATAGGAAGCTCTGTGACCATGCTCTGCCCCTACAACCTTAAGGACAGAGACAGCATGAAGTACTGGTGTCGCTGGAATGCAAAAAGTGGCTGCCCACAGGTGGTGAACAGCATGGAGCTGGTTAATAAGGAGGAGTACAAACAGTACAGGGGCCGGCTCGTCCTGCACGAAGAGCCAGGCAACGGCACCTACACGGTCATACTCAACCAGCTCACCAGCCAGGATGCCGGCTTCTACTGGTGTCTGACCGGCGGCAACACTCACTGGTGGTTCACAGTGGAGCTCAAGATTGTCGAAGGTAAGAGCTGAACTGGGGCAAGAGGGAAGGGAGGCAGCTCAGGACCAACCCCCTACCCCAGACAGCAGCAGCAGCACCCCCAACCATTCTTCCTTCTACTTCACCCACCTCCATGCTGACGGGACAGACCTCAGGAGAGAGCCTACCTGTGGAGAGGCTATATTTTCACACCTGCACCAAGCACCCTTCCCTGCAGGCAGCATTGACTCTTCGAACCACCACACATAGCGTGACCTATCTGAAGTAAAGCACAGCTCTTTGTATTGAGTCCAGAAAAGAAGAGCAAGGAAAGGAAGCTGAAGCCAGTGTGTAAGGTTCCATGTTCTCTGTTAGACTGATTGATTTGTGGTGGTCACTCGTAGTAATTATTACATAGGTGCATAATTACATTTCCTATGCATTCAGGATGTTATTGTTTCTAGTGCTATTCAAAGAGGAAATGGGCTGTGGACCAAGGTCCCCACCACAGTCATTTCCCTGCAGCATCATCAGCAGTGCCAACTTCTGTGCTTATTCCTCCCTCCCTCCCTGCTCCAGGAGAGCCAAACCTCGAGGTGCCCAAGAATGCCATTGCATGGCAGGGAGAGACTTTCGAGCTGCCCTGCCACTTTCCATGCAAATTTTCCTCATACGAGAAATACTGGTGCCAGTGGAGCAACAAAGGTTGCAAGGCCCTGCCCAGCCAAGATAAGGACACCAAGCAGCCCTCTGTGAGCTGTGACGAAAAGAACCAGCTCATCTCCCTGAGCCTGAATCCAGTCAAAAAGGAGGACGAGGGCTGGTACTGGTGCGGGGTGAAGGAGGGCCTCCAATTTGGAGAGACCGCAGCTGTCTACGTGGAGGTCAAGGAGAAGGCGAAGGGTGAGTCTCCAAGGCCAAGGCCTTCTCCTCCCTGGACCCCAGAGAAAGGCTGCTGCCTGACCACTTCTCCATCAGGACGGGGGCCAGGGGGTAGGTTTGGCTCTAAGAGGCTGGGGCAGGGGAGATTTAGCCCCCACATAGTCTCAGCCCTCCAAAAAGGCAACCCAAATAAACACACAAACTAAGAAAAAAAGAGTGAGTTTGCCATTTAACCTTAGCCTCAAGACAAGTCCCATAGTTGCCCCTTCAGGCCACTTGAAAACCTTTTTAAATGTAGAGGTCTTCCTTTTTATATAGCAGTTTCCAAGTCACTGTCATACACAATACACTCTGCAGAAGCCTGCTCTATAAGACCGCCAGAGGCCTTCTCCTACAAGGTCTGATGAAGAAATTTAAGGCAGTCTCTTCTAGTAGGTTTGCATTTCATACCTCTTCAGAATGTCACATGAGCTGTTTTATCACCAATGAGAGTGCTTTTAGTCCCTCTAGAAATGTAGCTGTGTCTGGGTCCTGCTAGTCAGCCTCACTGAGGGACCCGGTGCCAAGCTACCAGCAGGGCCGGCACTGTCACACCCGTTCTTATCGTCAGGAGGCCTTGGGTAGGGTTTTTAAAGCTGTGAAAAATCTCCCTGTCCCCAAATGTTGAGTCTGTCAGCCCCTATGCACAGTTGGATCTATGATACAGAGCCTTGTAGATAAGAATGAATTTGGTGTTAATGGGACAGAGATTATCTGTGACAAACAAGAGAAGACCATCACTCTATTTCTAGCATTATCCGGGACCCTCCCCTAACAGCTTTGAACTCCCATTCTGACCCATAATAAAATCTAACTCCACAGACTCCCTAATCTCGAGGAGTGAAAACACAGAGAAAGAGCCATAATCCGGCCCCACTCTGCTCTCTCCTAGGGTCCCGAGATGTCAGCCAAATGAACGCAGCTCCTGGTGAGAAGGTGATAGAACAAGGTGTCAGAGAGATTGAGAACAGAGTCGCTCAGGATCCCAGAGTTTTTGCAGAGGAAGTGGCAGTAGTGAAGGATACTGGAGACCCAGATGGAGGGAGCAGAGCATCCGCAGACCCCAGCAGGTAAGGAAGGATTCGGGGTTTCCCACTCAGTGGAGGAAGACCTGAGGCTAGGCCACCAGATCTGAGCAGGGGAGCCTGTCGGCTTAGCGATAGTGGGAGTAGCCCTCATGGCCTCTTCGTGTGCTCGGGAGCTTCAGGGGTTGCTCTCAGCCCTTCTCCGCTGGCTGGGGCAGTCTTTACCATTCAGTTCAATTTCCCAGGCCTGGGATGCAGAGAAGGCCCAGCCCTTGCCTTTCCTGAGTCTGGGAGGTTTCTTAGAAAAATGGAGCTAGAAGGCTGTATCAGGAGGAGGGACTAGATTAACCTGGGAGGAAGAACTAGCCAGAGCCAACCTGCCAGCATATCGTGGGACACCCAGGTTCCCTTCTCAGTGACTGACTAACTGACTCTTTCTTCCAGATCCAGCTCTGCGGGACAAGGAGGGAACTCCACAGTATTGGTCTCCACCCTGGTCCCCCTGGCCCTGGTGCTGGCACTGGGAGCCATGGCGGTGGGGGTGGTGAGAGCCCGGCACAGGAGGAATGTTGGTGAGCCCCGGGGTGCTCCCTGCCCCTCATCTTCAGCCCCTTCGGGGGTGCTGCCATGGTCCCCACTCTTTCATAAGCTCAAGAAAGACTCTGAAAGAGCAAGGTGGGGAAAGCTAAACCCATAGGTACCCAAAATTTAAATTAAGTGCTGCTGTCCAAATGTTATCTCTGGAAGGCCATCCCCAATTGTTCAGGTCTAAGTTCAGAGGCAGGGCTGCCAGGAAAAGGAGAGGAGGAGGCCAGGGGCCTGCACTTCCAGCCCAGTTCGGGAACTAATTGGATGTGTGACTTTGGGTGTCCCCATTGAGCTGTGGGCTCACAACAGTGATAGTAATACCATCTCAAAGGGCTGATGTGAGGACAAAATGAGGTGCTGTGCATTGAAAGGTCACAGACTGACAAACAGGTTAGGAATTATTGAGTCTTGGCTGTTCACAAAAAGGGACTAGGGAGGAGACTCAGAATGTTTCCAATCTGCTTAGGGTCATAGTCAGAGCTGAGCAATTATAGACCCTGCCCCTACCCCAGCTGTCCTGTGGGGCTCCCTCTGAGAGAGGCAGCATGTCCTCTTCTTCTGTGTCCCCACCCACATCCCTAACCAACTCCTCTTTCTCCTGGACAGACCGGGTTTCAATCAGAAGCTACAGGACAGACATCAGCATGTCAGACTTCGAGAACTCCAGAGACTTTGGAGCCAATGACAACACAGGAGCCTCTCCGGTCAGTCAAGAGACATCCCTCGGAGGAAAAGACGGTACGTCCCTCACTTGAGAGGATGGATGCGTGGCCCCCTGGGAGAGCAAGAATCAAAGCTGACTCTGTGCTAAGTGAGGAATGTGAGGCTAACAAGGGTTAATTCATCCCCTTCTCTTCGCACAGAGTTCACGGCCACCACTGAGGACACCGTGGAGACTGAAGAGCCCAAAAAGGCCAAGAGGGTAAGGGTGAAGCAGACCTCCCTCTCCCTCAGGTGACAAAGAAATATGGCATGAGGGACTGCAGTTAGACATCAGAATAAACTACCTCAAAGTGGGGGCTGATGTCAGAGCAGCATTCAGGAAAAGCGGTTGAGGGTGAGACGTCTTTTACTGGGAGCAGCACTGATGTGCTGGGGTAGAGGTAGGACGTGAACTATGCTTATGGGCTATAAACACGCAGGAGGGAGGAAGACTGGGGAGAAGGAAGGCAAGTGCAGGAAAGACTCGGCCACAGGGTGGGAAGGTCAAAAATCAAAGGCTGGTGATTAGGTGGGTGCTCCTCCTGGGCTGTGGCGCCCACTGACTCTATATCCCCACCCTCCCTTGAGAGCTTGCTCAAGACCAGCCTTTTGCCTGGGCCTGGGAGACATTTGCTAGTGGTGGACAATTTGATAGTCACTAGATTATGAATTCAGGATATTTAGTGTATCCTCTCCTTCCGACCCCCACCTGCTGAGCCGCTGCTCCAAACATTGCCTGCTCTCCAGTTGCCCCTCAGTCCTCCAAGGAGGAAGCTCACATGGCCTCCCCACCCTAACCAAGTTCAACTTCACTTGAAATCCTATCAGAGGCCACTCCTGCCTTTGGGTCCTGTATTACCCTCTCCTCTGCCTCCCTAATCCCAAAATAATAGTGTTGATCATATCTACTCTCCCTGAGAGAGGTAGAGACCCTGGCATTAGGAAGAATTAGGACAAGTTAGCTCTGGAGACAGCCTTCCCCTCTAGCCTTGGGCTGTGTCTCTGGGCTGGTAAAGAAAGAAAAGCCTGAACCACTGTGTCTGATGCCAGCCTAGGCCACCTTGCCTTCACTGAACTGTGTGGGCAGAGCTTCCGGGGACAGGCCCAGGCAGCAGAGGGTTCCACTCCATGTGTCAGAAGGAGGTAGTGAGACAGAGAGAGATATTTTTAGAAGCTGCAACTTTCCATTTCTCAAAATTAGTCCGCGTTGGTAAACATGGGGTCATCACAGGCTTGGGTCACTGGGGCCACAATTATGAATTCAGGATATTTAGTGTATCCTCTCCCCCCGCCACCCCCCACCCACTGAGCCACTGCTCCCAACACTGACTGCTCTCCCGTTGCCCCCTCAGTCTTCCAAGGAGGAAGCCGAAATGGCCTACACTGCCTTCCTGATCCAGGCCAACAACATGGTGACCGACGTCCAGGATGACCCCAACAAAGCCTAGGCAGAGCACTGGCCACCGTCTCCTTCCATGCTTGACAATCACCTTCAGAATCAATCATGCTGATCCTTAGGGCCTTCAGCTCCGGAGGCTTCACTGTCTACACTCACTTGAAATCCCCACCTAGGCTTTTCCTACCTGTCCTCAGAGAGTGTGCTGGTTCTTCCTAGTGGCATCCAAGCCCAGCCTCATCCTATTGGGGGTGGGGTATTCCCACCTGAGGGAACTTACTCTTAACAAGACAACTAAGGTATGGAAGGAGAATGGAATTTTTAGAGAGGCCTTGTCAAACTAAGAGAGCCCAGAATGGGTGGGGAGATAAGTTTAGAAAGGAGGACCATTCAGTGCTTCTCTGCACTCTTATTATGGGATGTCAGTAAGATTCTCCTTTTCACTGCATCCCTCCATCTCCCATTCCCTCCCTCCCATTCATCCTGTCTTCTTTCCTTCATTGAAAGTACATCATATGTGAATCCTCACCAGCACGCAGGCACTCTGCTAGACGCATGAACAGAGAAGCTACATACCAAGTCTGCCGCCTTTCTGTGAACATCACTGAGTCCTTGGAAGCCACGGCTCCTCTCAGGGTACATGTGCTCCTTATGGCCTGAAATCCTCATCAAGAGTACTCACCTCTCTGCCCATATTGGGAGAAATCATACAATGTCTGGAGCCCTAAGGCCTGAGGGATACATACAACGAATCATAAACACACATTCTTAACATTTCACAGGTGAGAAAACTGAGGTCCTGAGAGTTGAAAAGGTTTGCTCAGGACCACTAAGTGAGAAACACTAGTGTCAAAACTAGATTTGCTTTCTCCTACTTTCTTGGCCAGGGATCTCTCTATAAGGGCCCCTGCTCTCCTGGTGAGAAGAGAATTCTAGAATGAAGAGAAGTAAGAGGAGGAGGAGAAGGAGGAGGAAGGGGAGAAAGAAGAGGAAGAGAAAACTGTACATGGAGGATGGTCTTTCACAGGCCCCACCTCAGGGAAGACAGCCGTTTCCCTCTCTGTCACTCACAGGGACCTAAGAGGATAAGAAAATAGTCAAGTATTCATAACCCCTATATTGGAAGAGTTCTGAGTGGAAGGGAAGAAAAGAGGATATTTGATGGTGCAAAGGAGGGGCTGATTTCCAAAGAGCTAAAATGTGCCCTAACTGGCGTGGCTCAGTTAGTGGGCTGTCATCCTGCAAGGCAAAAAGTTGCCGATTCGATTCCTGGTTAGGGAACGTGACTGGATTGCTGGTTCAGTCCCAGGTTGGATCATGTACTAGAGGCAACTGGTTGATGTTTCTCTCTCACATCAGTATTTCTCTCCTTCTCTTTCTCCCTCCCTACCCCTCTCTCTATGAATAAATAAATAAAATCTCAAAAAATTTAAAAACCCAAAACAAAACCAAAAAAAAAAAAAGCTAAGGTTTAAGGTCATTTTCCCTCTGAGCTCTGTACCTCAATCAGCTGGCACTTGCTAACAAATCAAAAATGTGACTTAATTAATAATTAAAGACCATGATTGCCACCAGGGAGGCTCAGATTGCATTTGTCCCCCATACCTTCTGTTCCCCCATAACTTCTGTTCCCCCAGACCTTCTATTTGAACCCTTTCAGAGCAGCTCGCTTGGGTCCCACCTCCAGGCAGCCCATAACATGTATCTAAGCCAAAGTTTTCTCCACTTCCAGCACCAGGCTGATGAGGGCTACAAAGCTGCCTCTACTGGGGCTGAGGTTATCTGCAATAAAAGAATAGTTGGGAGTCCACACCAATAGTCAAGACCTCAACGCTCTGTGTTGCAGAACATAATTAAGACTGTTTGTTATCGTGCTAAGCAAAATAAGTCTGTCAGAAAAAGCTAAGAACCACATGATTTCACTATTATGTGGGATATAAAACTGAAACTCATAGACACAGATGGACAACAGTATGGCGGTTACCAGAGGGAAGGGGGAGGAGTAGTTAAGGGTTAAGGGGGCCAAATACATGGCGATGGAAGATGATTTGACTGTGGGTGGTGGGCACACAATGCTATACACAGATCGTGTATCATACAAATGTATACTTGAAACCTTTTTGACTCTTTCAACCAATGTTACCCCAATACATTTAACAGAATAAAAAAAAACTATTTGTAATGGAATAAGCAGATATAACCAGTGTTCCTCTTGTCATTAAAAAATTATTGTTGAAATATGCACAGAATACTTGACCTTGAATTTCATACTTTCCTGGCATATCCTCCAAGATTAAGTTGCTATTAATCAAAACTCAAGTAATCAAATGAACAAACTCCCTCCATAGGAATATCACCTAGAAGCTAGTTAAAAGGTCACTTAGGTTGTAGAACAGTTGATCCAAAGTCTCTTGAGGGACAGTGGTCAGATAAAGGACCCCATTGTCTACTAAGGACATTCTTAGGTTCTGGCACAGAAACTTGTCATCTTATAAGCCCCCACCCCACTCCAGGTTCTTCCTCAGGGCCCCTGTGTGTGGAGAGTGCTCTCTGGGAAAAAGTTCTTCTCAGATCTCTGCCTTGCGTGAGATGGGGCAGAACCTTTCCCTTCTACCCCAGCCTCGAACATAATGTTCCCGATGCTTCCTAAGCCTGCCCTTGATGGGCCTCAGACATCGGGACTCCTCAGTCTCCCCCGCAGCCCCACCAACTACAGTGCCCAGTCCTGAGCCTTGGGTTCCTCGCTGGCCAGGAGAGGTGGTTGTCCAGAATATATCTATGATCTCTGTAATAGGGATACATATCTAGCTTCTCCTGGAAGGAGAGCAAATCATTCCAGGAGCACCAAAACTACAAGGTGTGTCAAAACCTATCACAGTTTTACCCCTGGGAAGCTGGGTCATGCCTGAGGCAGAGGACTAAGGTGCAGCTTCCATATTAATGTCAATAACCTGCAATCCTGAGCTCAGACAGCCTATTACAGTGCCTAGAATTAAAAGCAAAGAAATGTACTAAATCTGCAAACAATTTTATATTATTCTTGACTGATAATGCCAATAGGTAATAGCAAGTATAAAATGTACTGCCAAAAGTCCACCTGCCTCTTATGCAGCATGTTGGACAGAGAAACTCTTCTATGAAGAAGGAAGCTGGTCTATAACCAACATGAGTTACTAATAAGTTAAAAGGTCACCAACTGGGAGGAGTGTATTAATTTCCTAGGAGTGCTGTAACAAAGTACCACAAACTGGGTGGCTTAATTTATTCTCTCACTGTTCCGGAGGCTAGAAGTCTGAAATAGAGGCATCTGTAGGGTTGGTTCCTTCTGGAAGGGCTGGGGGAGCATCTGTTCACGACTCTCTCCTAGTTTTCGGTGGTTGCCAGTAATCCTTGGCTTCCTTTGGCTTGTAGATGCATCACTCCCACCTCTGCTTCCATCACCACATGGCGTCCTCCCTGCATGTCTCTCTGTGGCTTCACGCGACCGTCTTCTAAGGACATCAGTCATTGAATTTAAGGCCCATCCTCATCTAGTTCGACCTCACTGAAAATTTCCTGCGTTCTAGGTAGACATGAATATTGGAGGAATGCTATTCAGCCCCATACAAGGGAGATACAAATCAGCTGTGGGGTTGATGATGATGAACCAATTAGCAATGATTGGTGTCCATCAACCATTCAGAGATCTACTTAAGTATTTCTGATGACAAGACAATCTTTCTCAAGTTCTTGAATTATCTTGTTGTTGTTGTTTTCATTTAAAAAATCCATGATGTAATCATGACTATGCATTACTGAGGCACAACAGTGGCTAAGAATCTGTTTATGGTAATAGCTGATGGTGGGACATGGTCTGGGAAGCTGGTCCCCAAGGCAGAGTAACAAAGTGGGGTCCCCTGACGCTGCCACCCCCAGCTTCTTCTGAAATAATGAACTGTACCTGGGAGTCCACACAGTAAAAATCACGAGAGATCGTCTCAGAAAGACTACACGTCTAAGTAGGCGGGGGCATGCCGAGAGCAGACAGAAGGCCGAGAGAAGTGAAGTGGGAAGGGAGCGGAGGCGGTTGAGCTGCACGGTTCTAGGGCTGGGGGCCTGGTCAGCCGTCCTAGGGCTGACAAGGAGCGTGTGGCACGCTCACTGGAGCCAAAAGTCTTCGTTTAAATCCGTGACGGTGAATATTCTGAAATTCAGGTTTTTGCTGATAAATCACGTTAAAAATTTACCCAAAATTCTCACATATTTTGGTTCTAACCTTAGAATGCCAACAGGAATATGACCACATTCAGGAGAGAAATCTTAGCAAAATTCTACCATTTCTTGTAGCAGAAGGTTGTGAGGGAGCTTGCTGTGAAGGTTAACCATTCCAAAGCGCTATTCCTGTGGAGGGGCTCATCCTGGGACAGGCCGGTCTACGGTCCAAGCTCTTGAAAAGAGGGAACTGTGGGATGCCGAGCCAGTTGCCTCTGCTTGGGTGGGCTCCCTGGTGAGTCCAGTAGGCGGGGGATTCTCACAGCCTGGCTTTGGGGAGAGAGTGCTGGCAGGGAGAGGGCCGCTTGAGAATCTCGGGCCTCAGTCTGGAAAAGCCCAGGAGATGGCCCTTGGGCACCGGGCCACATGGGAGGTCAAAGTGGGGTGATGCAGTAAGGACAATCTCCACCCTGATGACCAGGGCTAATCCCCACTGCTCTGAGACTGTATTCCAGGCACTGTGCTAAGCCCTGTGTAATGCTGACCTCATGCGGTCCTCACAACAACCTCATGAGGAATATTCTCTTTTTCCATCTATAGCACAGGGAGGGTAATAAAACCTAAATTACTATAGAGATTAAATTTACCTGGAGGACTTAGAGCACTCCCCAGTGTATTCAGTCTCATTGATTGCTTCCACCTACCTGTGATCAGGCTCTGAATTTTTCCACCAGGCTCATCCCTTCTGATCAGGCATCATTCATAGAGGGCGTTTGGCCCCTGAGCCCCTTCCATCAGCATATTTCAGCTCCTTAGGCCTTCTCCAGGGAGAAGGAGCACCAGGGCAACACAGCAGCCCTTGGGTCAGGAAGGAGAAATGAAATTTAGATAGGGGACAAATAAGAGAGGAAGAAGACAATAGGCACCGGAAACTTTTCCCACTTTGCAGTTCAGCCAGGGGTCGTTCTTCCCCTGGGGCCCTAAGCCTGAGACTCTGGGGCAGCATCTGGGCACAGAAACTAGATAAGCCACGGTCCGGAAGTTTGGATCCCTCAGACTCCAAGCATTCACTTCCTGCCTGGAAAGCCTCAGACCCCAAATTCTTGCTCTTAACAACCTATGTGATGTTTCTGAGGGTTTTATTTGGGCCACACATGGTGTGAAAATCTTTCCTTCTCCTGCATCTCACACATCCCCAGCACCTCCTGGAAGGTCTGGCCATGGCAAAGCCAGCTCCTCATCTTCACACACCACATGTCCACGCACCACACACTCACTGCCACACAACACAGATTCACAATCACACAATACGCATTCACACGTCATACATACATTTAGCCACACATCACATAGTCGCACATTACACACCACACACATCATACATGCATGCACTAGCATGTCACATACAACACATTCCCACACTACCCCTCACACTGTCACACATGACGCATACTTTGCACGCTGACATATCGCAGTTGTGTACCACTCATCTGTCACACAACACACACTACACATTCACACTCACACACTCAGGCCCACAGTCACACCCACAACACATTCATTAATTTATTCTCTCTCTCCAAGGCAATCCCAGGGCTGGAATCCAGCAAATGCCAGAGCCCAACAGTGTGACAGCTGTAGGGCACGAAGCAGAGCCCTCTACGTCAGGAAGGGTGGAGGCTGAGGGCTCCTGAGACCCCTGGCAGTCACTCACTCTAACCAGAGGCCTGAGGCTGCTCACTGACACCTCGGCCCAGGGTGGCTGCAGGGAGTCAGGAGGCTGGGCTGGTAGAGGCACAGATAGGAGTGGGCAGGGCAGGCTGCCGCCCCCATGCACGCTTCCTCTGCACCTGCGCTGAGCCTCGCACTTGAATTCCACTGCGGATGTTGTCCTTCAGTGTTTTGGAGGGCACGTGACAAGTCTGGAGTGCGGGGGCCAGCAGGGGCGGTGTGCAGTGAGGGGTATGGAGACTCTGGGGCCACATCATCCCAGAAGGGTGTGGGGAGGAATCTGAGCCCTCTGTGGGCACCAGAGGCAGCAGTGCCTGGAGGACCGACCTAGGATGTAACCTCCAGGAATGAGGCATTGGGAATTCTCCCATAAGTGATACCTCCACGCTTATCCGTAGTAAAGGGCTCTTAAAGCACTTCCATGAGTGTGGTTTCTGCTGGGCCTCATGAAAGCCATGTGAGGAAGGCAGGGCAAGGACCATCCCTATTTTATCAAAGAGAATGCTGAGGCTCAAAGCCTAAAACCCAGGGCTCCTGACTGGAGCTCAAAGATCTTTCCATGATACCGCATGGCTAATTTCATCAGTGTCTCTCTCCTCTCCATCAGTTATTGGGCTGTGACCTTGGACCCTTGAGGTCCTGAAGGGATAGCTGCACCTGGCTGCTGCGTCTTTAGGCAGAGTTCTGTGTGATCTGTCATGCCCTGCAGTCACTGGACAGGGGGCCCTGCCAGAAGGCAGCACCTTAGGAAGATAGTTAGGGGAGATGAAGAGTGGCTGATTTGAGGTTAAGACCCCAGGAATAATATTGTGTAGGAGGGAATGCCAGGGATCATCTACTCCCACCCTTATTTCTAGATAAAGAAATGGAGGTTCAAAATACAGCTGGTATTCCCACACAGTATGTGTGCAAACATTGTCAGACGAGTACAAAGGATATAACCAGCACCTCTGACTCAGGCTGAAGCTTCTGTCCGCACAGCCTTCCTCAGATGGAGAAAATTGTGAAGAAGCCCTTTTATCCTGAGGACAAGAAAAAAAGTCAAGGGACTCTGGGTAAGACATCAGTAAATACACATAAAGCATGGCAGGCTCCTCCATGACAAAGTGCCTGAGACAAAGAAATATGATGCTTGGTAGTTTCTAAAATCTACCTAGAATCCCTTTGAACCCTGGTAACCCATCCTTATTCAACACAACATGTTTTCTCAACTCCTGACTTCCGCTGTGGTTGCCGCTGTTTTCTTTTTTAGTCTTAAGACTAGTACGCAAACAAGAGGGGCTGTTATTTCCTCATTTTCAAACCTTGATTCTCTCACATGGGCCAGAAATACCTTTCAAGCTCCAGATTGTGGCAGGTTCCTCTTATTATCTTTATATAAGATATCTTTAAATATCTTTCAAGTTCCAGATCGTGACAGGTTCCTGGGTGAGCAGTGGGTCTCTGTCCCTCTGTCCTGGGGCTCTTGGATGGGACCTTGCTCTGGAAGGAGCCATGGACCTCTGGCTTTGGTTACTTTACTTCCTACCAGGTAAGTGCCATGGGGAAAGAGCTTGCATGTCTTAGGAGGTTTGAATTGGCCACAGGCAGAGAAGTAGCTCACATCTCCAGCTCTGATGTTTCTGGACATATTTAGTTGCAAACAAGTACCTAGGGCAGGACAGAGATGAGGCCACAGGAGGCTTTGGAGTCTCTCCCCACTCCTGCTAGCGCCCCTTTCTCCACTCCAGACACATCTCCTGTTCAGCTCACATATTGACCCATAAGGGCTGAAGGTGTCACCTCTCCCAGACATGTAGCCTACTAATATGGGATTTTAAAGCAAGCGGCACCAAAGTTCTTTCTTCTCACCTCTACCGTCCCTTTCTTTGAGTCTCTTTCATTCCTGATTTTCAACTTTCAACTCTAAATGAAGATACCCTAATCCATTTGGTAGTTCTAGTCTATTTCCCGAGCTCCCTATCTCAGTTCACAACCATCTCCTGGGCACCCCCACTTCAGTATCCCACTCAGATCTGAATGAAATGCAACATGCCTAACAGCTTACTTCAGATTCCTCATTGGTCACCATCCAAATGAGCTAATCTATCTAAACTATCTCTGATATTAGCCATAACATGTTAGAATGGCTTTTTACTACCTCTTGCCATTTGTTCCCAACTACGTTTTGATCCAATCAATGGCCAACCCATTGTACTTTCTAGATTTTCATTTACCAGGATGAGAAGCAATGGCAGCCTCTACTAGAGAGGGAATGGAAAAGAAAGGAACACATGGTCACCTCTTACCTGTCTTTCCCATGCCCTCCAGTTTGACCTGCCTATAGTTCCAGATTACGTTTCCTAAAAGATTGATTCTAACCATAGGATTGCCCTTCCCACTGCTTACTGAATTATATACAAACCCCTCCCATGTGCTCCTCCTTACTTCTGAGCTTATCACATTCCCCTGCACTTCCCTAACCTCCACCTAAATAGGACTTTTCCTTGAACATGTGCTTGACTTCCTGCCACCAGCCCTTGCTCCTGCCATTCTTTCTACCAGGAACATTCTTACGCTCACTTTCACCTTCTGTGGGTCTTTCAAAGCTAATCTCAACCATCGCCTCCTTCCTATAAGCTTTCAAGAAATCCCTCTTCTGAAGCCCAAAAGCCAACCCCATTCTGCTTTGTAGTGTGGTTTGGGGTGTTTTCTACCTGTTTCTTTTTTTATTAAATGGTAATCTTGAGGGTCATAGTGGATTTTTTAAAATAAAAAATGTGTCTATTGGGATGGTTCCCCACTCATCTTGATTCAGGGCACTTTTAGTGCTGTTTCCTTCTGCAGGAGCATCCTTCTGTCAGCCTTGCTTTCCCTCCTGTGGGCTGACAGAGGGCAGTGGTGCAGCCAACACACAAAACTACCGTTTGTGAATGGCTCAGTGGTGATTTTATAGCATCCGGGGCATTTCACATCCATGAAGTAGGAACTGGGGCTCTGTACCAGGCGCTTCTTCTTCTGTTTCCTCTTCTCTTCTGGAGAGGGATGAAGGAGATCCTTTGTGAGAGGCATGTTGTCGTGGGCAGGTCGTCACCGGAAAGCTCATAAGGGATTTTTATTCATACTTGCTTTCTTTGTGACAGCTTGAGTATGGAAGAAAGTCAAATGTTTATCAAATTTAAGACTGAAAAATCCTGAAAGCCCAAGGGAATAGGGTTTTGATGAAGCGTCAGACTTGGTGAGAGGTGGTAGGACATACATGAGCACATTATGAGTACAATTAAATTTAGGCCTCAGAGAGAAGAGGGGTTGGGCGAGAGCAGGTCTCTGAAAGTGAAAGGTACCTAAACTGCACTATACTCATCTGTCTAAGCAATACTATCATTCTCTCTGGACCAGAAAGGTCCAGGTTCTGGTCCTGGTCCTCTTCCATTTGTGTCCATCTCCACAGGGTGAGGAGTTCACAGGCCCAAGAGGATATACCCTCTCTAAACCCACACCCAGACACTCTCTTCTAGGCCTCAGGTTTTCTGTCCAAATGTCTCCAAACCCACTTTCAATGATGGTGTGAGCCTCTATCCTGGCTCTTCTATCCTAAGGTGACCCCTTGGTCTATTAAAGGGTGGCACAGGTGGCTGTTTGGGAAGGAGATAGATGGAGCTTCTACCTGCAAGCCAGGGAATCCATCATTCAAATAAGGGTAAAGAATATACTTTAGTTAACAGTTTATTAGTTTGACTTATAACTTAAAAATATTTAGACATTTGATATTTGGGCCTTTATTTGTATTCACACTCCAGGTTCTACCAATGTCGGGGTGGTACTATTCCCTAGAACCAAATGCATAAAGCCAAGCTTTAGGCTACACTGCCTGGAGCCTTAGGTGGTGTCATGTAATAGAGCAAGGTAGTATCATGTGATGTAGACTTTCAAACTGTTTTACTTTGACCAGTAATAGTAATGATATATACATACAAACATACACACATTCATACATGCATATGTACACTGCATGTTGTGACCGAGCACACACACACACAAACCTACAATTTGTTCTTGATTCTTTCGTATGGGGACAAGTTTGGGCTTCAGCAGTTGCATAGATGTTGGTTCTATTTTCTGATATGCAAAGAGCTTGTGAAGGAATGGGTTTTTGAAGAGATCAAGGGTTCTTTGTTTTTGCCATTGTAAGTTTGAGACACGTATTAGACATTCAGTTGGAGTCCAAGTGGAGACATCGGAAAGGCAAGTCTGGGGCTCAGAGGCAGAGACAAGACTTGAGATACACATTGGGGTGAAATCTGCACGGAGCTGGCATTAAAAGTGGTGAGAGTAGATAAGCTGGTGTGGGGAGAGACTGAGGAGGACAGAGAAAGGAACAGGCCAAGCATGAGGCCCTGGGGCAGCCCGACATTGGGAGGCAGCTGAAGAAGGAGAAGTGAGGAGGTGGCAAAGCAACAGCCATTGAGAGTGTGATGTCAGGGAAGCCAAGAGAAGAAAATTTTTCTTTTTTTTTTTTGAATGTGTGACTTTTTAGTAGAAAAAATAAACAAAATCACAATGAGGAAGCCTGGAGGGATGGGGGCCGGGGTACCCCAGGGCAGGCCCTGCTCCAGACCCCTCTGCTGGCCTGGGGTTGTGCCTGCTGGCTGCAGTGGCCCAGGCAGGGAGAAAGTGTTTCAAAGGTTCAATTTCATCAATCACTGCCAAGAAGGAGAGTAAAACAAAGACAAAGAAGTGACCATTAAACATGGCAATAAGGAAAATTTGGGTGGCCTTGATTAGAGCAGTTTCAGGGGAATGTTAGAGACAAAATTCTGACAGGTGTAGGTAGAAGAGGAACTGGCAGGTATGCAAGTGGATTCGGTGATTTTGATGACTCGTTTGAGAAAGAGAACAGATGGAGGTGGCAGCCGAAGGGGAGGCGAAAGTCGACCGAGGCATTTTCAACATGGGCCCTGTGGAGCAAGTGCGTAAGCCATGCTGATGTGGGATGAGAAGAAAGCAATGAGGGGGCAGAGAAAAGAATATCGCAGAAAGAAGTTCTAAAGAAGGTGAACAGGACGGACTCAGGATACAGGTGAAGGCACAGGCTTCCGAGAGGAATGGGGCATTCCATTCACTGGAACGAAGGGCAGACTGCAGGTCTGGACATACATAAGTTGGTGTATGAGGAAGTGGAAAGTTAGGTTGGATATTTCTCATCCCTTAAAAAAATCCATGCTCCATCTGAAAAACATACAAGTCTCAAGCCAGCTTCCTTCTTCCAGAGATTCTGCCGTGACTTGAGTTATAAACTCCTCATCACCGCTCTCTCCTTAGAGAAGCATCACTACATAGAAACCAGAATCTATCTCCAGGGCACCATCACCAGACAAGACCATGTGATCCTTACCTTATTTGCATTATGAAAATTACATTTTTTCCATGTTCCAAACATCTATTTATATCTAATTATATAATTAGTGACTTTTGAAATCACGTATGTCCCTTCCTCCCCTGTATAAATCAAGTCACCAAATTATAGATTAATGTCACTTAGCAGCTTCTCTAAAACACCATTAAACACCTTGTTTCCTTTATATAGCTTCTTCTACCCCTCCCTTCATTCCCAGAATCATGTGGAAATGTGCGGTAGTTACGGCCCAGGATTACAAAACTCTAAGGACACCTGGGATGCTTATTTACACTGCAGATGCCTAAGCCCCAATGTGGACCAGTTCGATCACCATGCCTAAGGGCAGGACAAGGTATCTGCACCCCAGCAAGTTCCCCCCACATGAATCTTAGCACATTGTGCATAAGTTCTAAACCAGGAAGTTATATCTCTCTTTCCTCTGTTAGGGAAATCTGATTTTCTAAGCCTTGCGTGTAAGTTAGAAACTATTATGAACTCTCAGGAGACCTGGAATCTGGTCATTTTCATCTTGTCAACTAGCGCTTCCTTGGGACCGGAGTTCAGTGTGCCCAGCAGCTTTTCTTGTGCTTCGTCTGTCCAGTGTTTGCACTATAAGGATGTCTTTCCTCAGGCTGCTCTAACAAAACACCTTAGAATGCATGGTCTAAACAATAGGTGTTTATGTCTCGCAGTCCAGGAAACTAGATGTTCAAGACCAAGGTGCCAACAGGTGCCCTCTTCCTGACTTGCAGATGGCCACCACCTCCCTGTGCACTTATGTGACCTCTTCTTGTATGCAGGAGAAAATATGGACACTGATCCCACTATGAGGCCTGCAGCCTCCTGACCTCACCTAATCCTAATCTCCCCTCAAAGGTCCCACCTCCTGACACCATCACATTGCGGGTGAGGGTTTCAACACGTGGATTTTGGAGGGATACAAAGGTGTAGCCCATAACAGCGGATGGTGTGAGGCCACTGGAAATGTCTGCCTAGGTGATAACCCCTCCCTGCTCTGTCACACACCTGACCATTTTATAGCATCTTGCTCTTGGGGAAGCAGCATTCACACCCATTTCTGCCTGAGTTGGCCCAGATGCATTCATGCGTTCACTCTCAGGTGCTGGGATTTACAACACCTGCAGGTGGGGGGTCATCTGGACATGCAGGGGGACTTCCCCACCCCCTTGATTGGGTCTGTGTCCTTTGCACAGGTTCCTTCCATTGCCACATTCCAGTCATGAGACTACCAGGGGATTTAAAGCCATGTTGGGTTATTCATGTAAGGGTTTCCATGTCAGATCTTACGTATCTGGCTGGCCCCTCTGCTTCTCCCCACCACGTTACAACAGCTGTGCTGCCAGACGGCAGCACACTCCTGGAAATGTTCCCTTCCAGCCCCTCTCCAGCCCCTTTGCCCACACTTCACATTCCCAAGACTGTTTCTACCCCTTTACACATCTCCATGTTCTTCCCTCTTCTTAAACATCCTCCTCAGTTCTCTCTGTTCACCCAAATCCCCAAGCCCCACTTCTTTCCTTGACTCTCCTCATTTTGCCAAATTCCCAGGAGTTATTCTTAATGTGTGGTCTCTGGATGAATTTCAGAAAGTTCGTGAACATGCTGTGTTCTCTCTCATATCCTGGCCTTGATGGCAGCTGTTCACATTGCTGAAAGCATCTCTTCTCCGCCATCTAAGTCCCCCAACACCACCCCAACACACACACGTCACCCCAGGAACCCTCTTCCCAGAAATATGCAGACACTTATTGGACCCTCTAGTTGACAATCATACACAGTCATACCTTCCTCTCCAGCTGGTTCAACCACACTAGACCCGCCTTCTCCAGCCACAGCACAGCTTTTGATGTCAGGGACTCATGAACCACATCTTTTGTCCCTCCCTGCTCCACACCCTCCCTGCCACCCACACAACATACACATTCATGCACACATGCACAAGCACTCACTCACACCCTTGCTTTCCCTGTACATTCCCTTCTGCAGTGAATACTATCCTTATCCCTCAGTCGCCCTCTATGTCCAGTCCTTCAGGTCACAACTGAGGTATCACTTCCTCCAGAAAGCCTTCCTCAAACTACGCCATCTCCCTGCAACGGCCTGGACCAGGTGCTTCCGCTTGATGCTTCCAAGAAACACTGTGTGTCTCTGTGTCTTTTCACAGGATCCATGGCACTGTGCTGTAGTGGCTGTCCATTTGTATCACCCACTAAACAATTCCTTCTGTGAGGGAAGGAATGCCAACTATCTTACTGTCCCATGAAAGGCATTCAATACATGCTTACTGGATGACTTAATAAACAGAGCTGCATTAGACCTGCCTTCTAATTAGAACTGGGTGTGAATGGTTGTTTTGGCTGAATGGGTCTGAGCAAAACCAAACTGGGCAGAGAGATGTGTTGCAGCAAAACTGTACCAAGCATCCTAACACCACACTGAAGTCAGTGGGGGGTTATGTGCTTTTTGGGGTTACCATGGAATATCCTCTCTCCTTGGAGTAGTTTTGACTACATTCTTGGGGAGTTGCTGAGTATGAGTTTGGTGATGAGGCTGAGGGTTATGTTCAGGCTTGGGCTAGGGAGAAGCATGGCTGAGACACAACTTTGGGCACAGAGATGAAAACAGGAGGGAGCGGGGGAAGAAGCTGGGGACGAGGCTAGGGCTGGAGATCAGGATACGACTGAGGCTGAGAGCTGGCTGAGGCTTGGGCTGATCATGGGGTGGGGCTGTTCTAGGGATGAGCGTAAGGCTGGACTGGGGTCTGGGCTAGAAAGAGGGCTGAAGTTGGGGGTACGGCTGAGGATGAGGCTTCCGACACCTTAACTCCCTCTCCCTGCAGTATCTGGAGCTCTGAGGAGGCTCCCAGAAGTCAAACTGGAGGGGACGCTGGGCGGATCTATTACCTTTGAGTGTCCACTTCCTAAAACATCTGTGAGGGTATATCTCTGCCGAGAGATGGCCATGTCTGAAGCATGTATCACCATGGTGTCCACAACATTTGTCAAGGAGGAATACAAGCACCGAACCACCCTGAGTCTGTTTCAAGACCAGAATCTGTTCGTAGTGGAGATGACAGAGCTGACCAAGAGTGACAGCGGAGTCTATGCCTGTGGGGCAGGCGTGCGCACGGACCGGGACAAGACCCAGAAAGTCATTCTGCAGGTCCACAGTGGTAGGTGCCTGACCTGATGGAGACCCAGCCCACCCCGGAGACGTTTCCACTTGGAAGGCTAGGGCAGCCATCAAACTACAGCAGTCCCCCAGACTCTTATGTTCTTGTCGTATTAGCCAGCCGGACGATAAATGGGACTTGTGTAGTTGAAACCTCATAGAGTCAATTAAATTCATGGTCCACAGAATTTTCTACCCAAACAAGACTGGTGCTCTCCTTATGTGGTATTGTACCATCCTACCCAGGACATGGCGGGGGGGCGGTGTTTGAGACTGAGGAGGAAATTGGAAGCAAAAGGACATAAATGTCCCATGGGAAATATCAGGGATCAATATAAAGGAAAGACAGTCCTTTCTCAAGCCTCATTTGTAGGTCAAACTTGCTGCTTTATGATCTGACCCTTTCCATATTTCTGCCGAGTCCTGCCTTTCTCCATCAACTTTCTCACATATATGCAGCACTAATCCAACAGTCTGAAACCCAGTGGCCTCTGACAGCTTTGCAGGGACTGTTGGCTGGGTTAGGCTGAAAGACTTTTTCTTTCAGGGAAGCCCCTAGCCCCGTTATTTTCCTGCTCCTTTTGTTGGACCCTGCCCTTATCCCCTCACCACCATCCACCCTGGCTGAGTCTGCTTCAGCTCCCACCCCTTTCCCTTCCCCAGGCCTCCTCTCCTCCCAGAGCTCACCAGTGTATTCCTCTTGCCTCCAGTAGACTATGAGCCATTCTGGGAAAAGGAGCCGATGCCTGAGATTCCACCATGGTTTCAGGGACTTCAACAGATGTCGACTCCCCCTTGGTTCTGGAATCCTGCACATGCCAGTCCTTTCAAATTCATATCCAAAGGTCAGTTTCCCAAAGCTAGGGTAGGAGACGTGGAGAAGGTGCTATGGCATTGTTAAAATGGAAGGGGGTTGTGTTCAATTCATGGAGTGATTAGCAGAACAGAGCTGAGTCTCAGATGTATATTTTCCTGCCCCAGGAAAGGGTTCCTCCCTGAGATCGGGTTCTTTGTCCTTCAAGCCCAGCCTACAGCCAGAGTTCCAGAATTTACATCACCACTAGGTGGCACCACAAGTAATTAAGTTTGTGCTCCATTCACAAAATCTAGCTCTTTCACAATGACCACGGAAACCAAAAATGGGCAGACGTTTCCCAGCTGGAGTTCATTATGATTCCTAATGCCCTCAGGGCAGTCATCCAGTTGCTGGCACACAATGATTTTTAACAACTCTATTTTGCAGGGAAAAAAATAATGATTATACTAATGATACTGTTACATTTCCATATCCTTTTCCTGTTTTAAATGTATTTTGACATGCAATATTTTCCTCATATCCACACATCTACCCTGTAAGGTAGATACACTAATTGAACATTGTGTCACTAAAGGGATAGTGTAACTGTACCCCAGGTTGTGACTGACAGGTGTGGGGAGGGGAGAAGAGATAAGCACATGGCAGAGTGGAATTGAACTACAAACAAGGTTTTCCATGATCTGACGAAGGCAACTGTTCTGCCTGGGAAGTCAGGGAAGCCTTCCTGGAGAAAATGGTGTTTGAAGTAAATATGGATAGAATTTACCATGTGTAGGTGGCATGTTAAGAAGGCATTTCGGGCCATGAGGAATGCAAAATAAAGGTAGTCTAGGTGAAAGGGAAGGGTGTGTTCAGGAAAGAGATGGTGACCCCATCCTGCTGGAGCCCAGAATGTATGTATGGAAGGTCACTCTTTCCTGTTATCTCCTGCAGTAACCACATCAGCTCCAAGGACAGAGGCCCCTCCAGCACGCCACTCTTCCCCAACCACCCCAGTCACTCACCACCGTCGAGTTTCCAGATCATCTTCAGTGGCTGCTGCCAAGCCCACAACCCTCCTGCCATCTACCACAGACTCAAAGACCTCAGCACTGGAAGGGCTGCTCAGGCCCCAGACAGCCAGCTACGACTATCACTCCAGGCTTTACAGGCAGAGGTAAGAGGCTCCACCCTCCAGGATGGGCTAGAAACCAGGAAAAATAGTCTAGAGTTAGGAGATCCACTGAAATCTTCCTGGAATGTCTACCCACCAAGACCCTACTTGGCTTTGTCTCTGGAAGGCCCCTGTGAAACAGACTGCCTGTGAGTATAGCACATCGTCTCATCAGGGCTCTTAACGTGAGCACACTAGTCAATGCCCCACAGGCCATCCTGCAGGGCCTGGACCCTAAATTTTCAGTTACTCAGCATTCATTCCGACCTGTTTCGATGGGGAAAAACTAAATGAGAATAAAATGTACTGCTAAAATGAAGTATTATAATTACTTCCTTTTACTTTTTCAATGTGGCTATTAGGGAATTTAAAATTACTGACTCACGTTATATTTCTATTGGATGGCACTGGTCTAAAGGCAGGATGCACTCCAGAAAAGTGCTGCAATGGACCACAAGGGGGCAGCATTAGAGCAGCCGCCAAAGAAAAGCTACAATAATTGGAATTCTTTTTGCCTAAGCAAAGATAAACATGTTAGTGAGAAAAGAGATCTTCAACATCATTTATAAGTGAGGACACTGAGACCATGAGATCTATGTGGTTTCAAATGGAACCAGGATTCCTGATTATTCAGAAAATTACAACAGCCTACTAATGAAGAATTCAAGTCAATTCAATCAACATTTTCTTACTGAGTGCCAGGCATTGGGCTATATGTCCTAAAGATGTAGAACAATGAAGACATGAAATATATAGGTCTTGTCTTACTAACAAAAGTCTAACTGTGACAAGCATTATAATTGCTATGAACACAAGAATTGGGACAGAGAGAAAAGAATTGATCCTGATTTACCACGATTAGGGAAGAAAAGATGACCTATGCATTGGTCCTTTGTGGAGAAAATGGAGGGAAGAACTTCTGGGCAGAGATTACACCATGAGAAAAACATCTTTTCCACAGTTAAAAGAAACTAAGTCATTTAATATTTGCAATAATCTTGTGAGGAAACTGAGGTGCAGAAAGCTAGAAGGGGGTCTGACATTTGTTAACCGCTGCTTAGACCAGGTGCGTGAAGTTCTTTTTATTCACTATTCAGTGCATCCTTAAACGGTTCTGTGGAGCAGGCTTTACTAAACTCATTTACAGGGAAATGAGGCTCAGAGAAGTCAGGAGACTGGCTCAAGATCACAGAGCCAACTAACAGCTGAATCGAAATTTGAACCCAGGTTTCCTGACTCCAGAAACAAGGCTCTTTGTTGTGAGGGGCGAAAATTCGCTGTTAACAAAGGACAAACTGAGCCATCTCCAAAAAGTCACCACTCGACAGGCGTCCGGAAACCTCCTCCCACTTACTGAACTCCCTCCTCTCTCCCTCTCTCCCCAGAGCCTTCAACCACGGCCCAGTGTCTCGAAGGGAAGGCCAAGGATTCCACATTCTGATCCCCACCGCCCTGGGCCTCATCCTGCTGACACTTCTGGGGCTGGTGGTGAAAAAGGTCATCCGGAGGAAGAAAGGTGAGCGGTTGGGGGCTCGGTTAGGGAGAACTGAGAGGCCCAAAGAATCCGGAGCATTCAGACCCCCGTGGATCTCCGGGAAAACGCCTGAGCTTTGGATGAACAGCCTGCAGTCTGGGGAGCCTGCGGGGTGGGGGAGAATGGTCCGGAAGTGGGGTCAACGAGAACCGCCTGGGCCCTTCGGTCTTCAGGAGAGGGCAGGACTGTGCCTGGCAATTCTGAGTCGTCCTCCCCTTTCCCTGGGGCTTTTTGCCGAAAAGCTCTCTCCAGGCGGGTCCGCCGACTGGCCGTGAGGATGAGAGCCCTGGAGGCCTCTCAGCGGCCCCGGTCGCAGCGGCCCCCGGTGTCACAGTGGCCACGCTCCCAAAACAACGTCTACAGTGCCTGTCCTCGGCGCGATCGAGGGGCTCACGCTGCGGGTAAGCAGGGCTGGCGAGTGCGCCGGCTGGCGAGCACGGGGAGGTCCGGTGGAGGTCCGGGTGAAGCGGGGTGCGGGTGGCGGGGGGTTAGTACGGGTAGCAGAAGGTAGGTTCAGGGGAGTGGGGAGTGGTAGGTGGCGGGACCAGTCCGTCAGTCCCGCGAGCTGGAGCGGCAGAAGCCGCGCTCAGCGCGGGGACGAAAGCCAGGGGCCGCCGGGCGGACGCCCCCTACCCCGGGCTTGGTGCAGCGCGGGACTGAGGCCCGAACCTCGGCCCCGCCCCCGGCCACGCCCTCATCCCGGCCTCCCGGTTCCCCTAGGTGAGCGGGAGGCAGCGGCCCCTGACCCCGGAGCGTCGGCGCCACCCGCCCCGCCGCAGGTAAGCTCCGCCCCGGCCTAGACCGGCCGCAGGGGTCGCCCGGCAGCGCCAGAGCTAGGCTAGGACCCGGCGCAGTTATCCCGCCGCGCGTAGCTCCCGGGCGCCGGCTTTCCGCGCTGTTCCGAGGAGCCGCGGGCGCAGTGGCTGCCAGTCTCCTCCGTCAACGGCGTCGGTAGGCCCGACCGCCCGACGGTGCGGTAGACTTAGCTACCTGGCCTTTAGCCCAGCGTTTTCCCTGAGCGCTGAGTAGGGGCCGATAGATGGTAGTTCTACGTGCATGACGGACTTTCGTGTGGAAGAGATTCGATTTCTAGGAGGGCTTAAGGAGGTAGAAGCTACACACTTTCACCTTGAGGTGAGGGAGAACTTTCTATTACTCCCGAAGGTGAGAGGATTGGTTTACCCACCACTGGAGGCACGTAAGCCTGGCCCGGAGGGTGCCCTGCCCAATGTCAAGATACAGAGGATTCAGCTCCTGCGGGGAGGAGCGCTCCTCTCGAAATCCAGGAATGGACACAGGGAACTCGTGTTTCTGTCGGTGGCCATGGGCAGATGGGTAAAAAGCCTTTAGACTGTCCACTCATCTTTGTTTTCCTAAATTAAGAGAAAAAAAAAGATTTTATTTCCTAAAGTAGCCCACAGTAGCTAAAACACTATTTCCTTAGGAACCAAGAAAAACTAAGTGTGGCCAATATCCCTTTCAAAATTAGGGTGTAGACTAAGCTAATGCAACAGACCCTAAACCAGGGGGCTCGCAAGGTAGAAGCCGTTTCCTCCCAAGTGAGGGTGGGGGACGGGCGGAAGGAAGTGGCCTGAGCCAGGAGGTCATCCAGAGACGAAAATACTTTCTGTCTTATTGCTCCCCCATCCTCTGGAGTCTTGTCTGGTCCATGATCAATGCTCAATAGTCACATCAGCCCACTGAGGGAGGAAAAGAAAGCTGCTTCTTTAAGACAGGATCCCGAAGCTTCACCCGTGACTTCCTCCCGCATCCCATTGGTGGAGAATTGGAGTCCCTGGCCCAGCAGTCCTGTGCCTTGCTAAAATGGGGAGCCTGATGCCCAGCAACAAGTGACTGCTCTTGCCGCAATCCTTCCCAGTTTCTTGAGTTTGCTGTCCCTCACAGAGGACTCACAGTAGCATAGTAGGTCCAGCAGTGCCCGTCTGCTCTACCCACTCTACCCTTATACGTGCCCTTTGCCCCTGAACTGCCCAGTGACCACACGTGCGCTCACCTGGGACTGCAGCTTCCTCAAGTTTTACCCTTCCTCCTTACTTGAAACTCGTATTCCCACTCCTGGGGACAAAAGTCTTGATGGAATAAGTTCACAACAAGGTGCACATGATTAAGGACTGAATATTTTAAACTTCACAAGGAATACTTTAATTTTTTTTAAGTCAAATAAATGAATCTCAGCTGGCAAACTATAACAGGCAATGGGAGATAAGTACAAAAACTAACAGGTCCTTCCAATGAGCACTTAATGCCTACTGTGTTTGCAGGCTGGGCTTCCAGTTCTCAGCCCTGTGTTTAAACACGTGACCCATCACCACCACAGCCTTCCTGGGTGGATGTTACCATAACTGTACCGTGTTGGGAGCATGGCTCAGCCCTGTCCCCTGAGAACTGACCCATTCTGAAAGCAGATGATGCTTTAGTTTCTGTCTGGGGGGAAAGAGCACCACTCTGCCCACGTGTCCTGCTGCCTGACTTCCTCACCACCCAGCCCCTTTCTAGAATACACTGTCACGCCACGTCACTGCCTCTCTGAGCCCTTACAGAGGTGCTGGTGGTGACTCACCCCACTTCTGAATAACTCCCTAAGAAGATGTATATTTATTCCACAAATCACATCATCCAATCCCAGAGAGGAAACTCCTCTGGCAGCTGGGTTTCCTCCAGAGTGATGCTTAGCCATGTGACTTTAGTCTGCGCTCCATTTAAGGCATTTCCTGCCCACATTCGAAGTAAGTGTTTTCCAGTTATCTCAGGTGATATGCCACCCTGAAAATCCCCAGGGCGGAGACACCTGATGGAGCTCAGCCACCTCTGGAAGTCAGCAGCCATAAACATGCCTGCCATTGCCTGCTGTGGGAATCCGCCTGGAGAAATACTGAAATCTCCCTACCTAGATCCAGTGATTCCTCTTTGGTTGTTCCCAGGTGTCCGAAGCTCCCTGGCCCCATGTGCCGTCTCTGAAGACCAGCTGTGAATATATGAGCATCTACTACCCTCCCGCTGCCAAGGTGGAGGACCCTGATCCAGATGATTACGTCAATATCTCCTGCCTGACTCACCCCTCCAGCTGTCCTCCTGGGCCCGAACCTTGATGCCAATGAGTCTTGTCTGTCTGCTGGTTTCCAACACCAGCTCCATCTGTTTTTGGAGCCCTCATTACCTCCCACATCCCACCTTGAGTCTCTCCCTGTCTGATTGCCCTAAGCATATAGCTCAGTCCCCACAGCCCTTCTTGCACATCTTTGCAAAACCCCCATGGCTTTCAGGTGGGCTCTGGCCAGGCAGAGCATTTGTTCTGATGCCACATGATTCCCCTTCAAGTCATGTAACAGGCTATACGGGATTTGCAGACTATCTTTGATCACAAGGTTTTTGCTGCCTTGGCACTGGGGCATGTGGCATTAGGCTGGAGCACAGGTATAGCTGTTGCTTATGGAACCTTTCCCAGGCCTGGGCCTCATACCAATAGAAGGCCCCTGGACTGCACCATGAGGATGTGCCTCAGCCCTTGAGCTAGAAGGGACCTGGTATAAAAGAAACGCCCTTGGCAATATCTTTGCCCTGATCTTAAGGGTGGCACTTACTAGTGAGCTTTACTCATCTTGTGTCCTATGGTAAGGGCAATTTATTTTTACGTGATGAATGATTCTAAACTTTCAGAACTATATATATTTCCCTATATCTATAAATCCTCTTTAAATGTCCCTTCCTTGATACTCAGAAGGAGCCCGACTCTCGCATTGCCCCTCTTTTAGAAATAGATTTTGTCTCTTTATCCTTCCATTCCCCAGCACTGCTATTTGTGCTCATATCTTAACCATCTTAACAATGACATCTCTCTGCTTTCAAAAATGCACCTTATCTCTTTGGGGAAGGAAAGTCGCCTGGGATCCCTAGAGGTCCAGGTGCTCTGAAATAGCACTATGTCATGGAGGAAGAGGCATCCCATCCCCTCCATATACTCTTGCACTTAAATTTTCTGATCAAGGGCATAGACAGACATTGTATCTTTAGACTGAAGTCAACTACAAAACTCTGCCAGAGCCCAGTCTTGCGGTTAGGAAGAAGGTCTCTCCCAGACACAACACTCAGCCTCACTGAGCCAGAAATAGAAAGGAAAGGCTGCCAGACTTAAGCTCCCTGCCTTTTATTAGCAGGGAATGTCATCACAGATTGGAGAGTCCATCCACGTACAATGACACCATCAGCAATGTCAGCTCGAGCCTGGCACCCTCTCAAGTGGCAGATAAGGGAAGAACGAGTAGGATTAGAAAGGAGGCACCCAAGAGGAAGGGATGGTGGGGAGTGTGGGCAAAAACTGTAAGGTTTAGTGAACCTGCTTTGTGTTGGGCACTTAACACATTATATCTTTTATCATTTACATTTCAAAGTGGTGCCCTCACCCCCACCCCACTGCTCTGTTCCTGGAAATATCAGGACAATGTGATTTCCATGCCCAAACATTCAACTTTGCATTCCCAAATCCTTCATTGTTCCTCAGCAATTCAAAGATGGCAAAAAAAAAATCCAGTTTACTAAGCATTTACTGAGCCCCACATGGTTCCAAGGATCATGGAGGATAAAAGAAGCATGGGGCATTGTCTCTGGTGTCTTCACAATCCTTAGTCTCACAAATAAATATAACATCAGTTAAAACACTGAGAGGAATTAAATAGACTTGTAATAAATACAGAAATCTTCTTCATAGATTATTCGCAGCATCCAAGGAAACCTTCCATGACTGTTGTTGGGGCCACTTAAAGAATGAAGTCTCTGAGGATAAGCCTGGACCAAGAAGGGGACCCATGGTCAAGGGTGTGAAGTGCTCAGAAAACATCACAGGAAGGGACACGCTTTTGAAATGACATGGAGAACAAGGAGAGTATTCTGGTCTAGGCGTTTAGAGCTGGTAGAACTTTTGCATCCAGGTCAGGAGAATGTCCACTTCTCCAAAGGCTTTGGTCTGAGCTGCTTCTATGTCCAACTAAGGGAAAAGAAGAGTTGAGGATCTGCTGTGTTAGCTACAACAGTAAGTTTTCTTCCAACCCACCACTCCCATCTGGCAGGCTCCACATCACAGGGCGGCTTCTGATGGAGTCAGCTTCAGCCACATGTCACGTGTCCCCCGCTATGTGCGTTGTCTGCGTTGGGGGTGAGGACAGTGGGCCAGTGGGCAGCAGTGGGTCAGAAGCAGGGGAACAGCATTCGGAGCCCTGACAACAAGAGCCACAGAATCCCAGTGCGGGTTGGTCTGGTCCACCTTCCGAGTCCACTGTGCGGATGAGGATACTGAAGCCCAGATGGTCCCTCTCCTTTGTGTATTACTCCTTATTTATTTTTAGGCTGACATATCTGTTTCTTTAAAAAGTGATCAAAATCATATATGTTTTGGGGGCTGGGATGAAATTCGAATTTTCTCTGTTGTCTTAATTTGGGCAAAGGTCATATATTTTCTCATGATATTTTTTTTTCTTACAAACTAGACCATCTGAGCATTGTGGAAAATACCACGCATGGGGATGTGTATTGGAAGTTGGGGGGATGGGGACTGGGGGTGTTACAGGGGTAGTCTCCCTTCTTTTTCCCTCACTTCTGACTCCAATGGCCCAGCTAAAGTACCCATAAGCTCTCTCACAGGAAAAGTCCTCAGTTGTGAAATCAAATTGGAGGGAAATGTAATAGGATTTTAATTTGAAAACTGGCAGGAAAATATAGTATGTAATTTGTGGTGCTTAAGCAAAGTAAATGCTAATTCATGTAAATATACCTGTGCTCCTCCTGCTAAGTCAGGTGGCTTTGGGGCAAGACTGGTGGAGTCACCTGCATTGCATTCTGCATTTGGTCCCTGAGGCACCCTTCTGTGACAGTTCAAGCAAGCCCTGGACTCCTGGCCTTGATTACCTGTTTAAATGCCCTCTGGAACAGCAGGAACCGCCTGCGTGCGCTCTCACTATTGGAAAACATCTTTTCCTGCTGGATAACAAAAAATATTGTGCCAAGTGTTGGGTAGGAGCAGACGTAAGCTCCCTCCTACTCCTTCCTAGTGATGGCAGAGGGGTCCCCAAGGCCAAGGAGGACAGCGCCAAATCCACATCCTCAAGGAGCCAATGCAGAATGCCTGCCGTGTGGCAAGGCCTCCTCTAATTCCCACAGCAGTCTGGCCAGGTGGGGGTGATCATTCCATTTTATAGGTAAGAAAACAAGGCCAGAAAGGTTGAGCACCTTGCAAAGGGTTAACCAGCTGGTTAGAAGCAGAGCTAGACTTCAACCCAGGACTGTTGGTGTCCAAAGCCTATGCTCTTTTCCCGATTGTGGGATAAAAGCCAGAACCAGATACGGGGAAGGCATCCTCTCCAAACACCTTTTCCCATGGGCCCCCATCCTAGCTTTGTTTTACTCACACTGGGTTGCAGTTTTGATAGGATGGCAATAAAATTGTTGGCCAGAGTGGAGAATGACTTCTGGATCCTGAATTCAGCTGCCTTCTTATGGTAGTTTTTGAAAACGGTATTCAAGTAGAAGTTCAGCAGGGCATGGATGAGGTAACAGCTCTCAGCGTCCTGGGGAGGGTCTAGGTCACGGTGGAGCCACGGCCTCTGCCCACCCCAGCCCTGAATAAACAACCCACATGTCGCCAAGGCAAGATAAGCACAAAAGAGACAGGGATCTTCCAGGAGTTACTGGTAACTTTAGATCTGAAAGAGCCTTCAGGGGCACAGAGAGTGGCGCCTTTGGTTTCCAGGAGAAACCACAGACCCAGAGAGAAGGATTTGCCCAAGGTCACACAGCTAGTCAGTGGCAGACACAAGCCTAGTTCCCAGGACTTCTGACTCCCCATCTGCTTAAAACTTTTTTCTCTACCCTATGACCTCCCTAATAGTCCTGTGAAGTGATAGACCCGTGAGGTGATAGACCCTGGAAAGCACCTGGAACTTGGTGGTTGTGGGTTGGCAGGAATAGGGACTGGAAGGAGAAGAAAGGAGAACAAGAAAACACCCCAGCATCCTTGAACACAGGGATTGCTCTCCAGCCCCCTCGAGCACACAGAGAAAAGACTTCAGGGATCAGGGAAGTATAAGTGTGCTCACTGACTGATCAGATAGGTGATGAAAAGACAGAAATGGGTGAGGAAAAAAAGGATGGAAACAAAGATCCAAGCAGAGGCAAAAGAGAAAGACTGATGGCAACTCTTTGATATCAATCATGGAGACAGATGTGTAGGAGCCTTGATCTCCACCCACTCCCCATGCCACCACACACATGCCCACGTAACCCAGGTCCTGGGTGATGACCTCATGAATCAACTTCTCTGGCCCACTGCCCAGCCTGTGTAGGCCCAGTCTGGGGCAGAAGAGAAGTCTCCTGTCAGCCTCTCCAGACAACCCCGTACCCCCACCTCCAGAAGACCAGCCATAGCCTTTCCCCAAGGAAATCTGATTACCGAGATGTTCTGCAGCACCTCCCTCCGCAGCAGCCGGACACTCTTGATCTTATCCTGAGCTTGCTTTGGGAACACAAAGAGGAGATGTCTCCATGTTAGGGGTTGGGAGCAGCATAGAAACCAACTTTGGAAATACATGCTGCTTTCCCAGACCCCTCAATCTCTGTAGTCTGTGAGATCTCAGAGTCCCAGAAACGGCTGGGCTGAGCTGGCCCCTCCGGTGGAGGAACGGGTTTCAGCCACAGAAAATCACCAGACTTGGCCCCCGGGGCAGATGGAATCCCAGGAGTTCTTAGAGCCTTGATCTGGGACTTGTTTGATTCCTTTGGTCATTTGAGACAGGTGGAAATAACACTATTTGGTTTAAGGGCCTCTAGAGGCAGGTTTTTACCTCTTTATTCCATGAGAGTGGGGGTGTGCTTCTTCTCTCTGGAGAGGAAGCTTCTCTGGAGCTTCCCCTGAAGCCCAGTAACTCATTCATTTCAGTCCTTGGATTTGAGGCAAAGAATCATTGAGAGGAAGGAGCTTTTGAGCTCCTTTGTCCTACCTACCTCCTCATTGTAAATAAGGAAACTGATGGGGCTGGGGTGTTGTATGGGTTGGTTTCAAGGTCAAGATCATACATAAGTTTCCTGTCCCTGGTGCAGCACTTTCCCCTCCCCAGGATGCCCCCTTGAGCTCCCGCTTTCTGCCTTGCATCTGAATTATCCTTTAAGGAGCTTAGTGCGTTTGTCAGGGTGCACATTAGAGCACTTGCAGGCACAGGAGAAATCCAGTCACATTACACAAGCTGCCCTATTCCATCTCAGCATTAACCATTCTTTCTACCTTTAGCCAAGGCATAAGCACCCATAACAGACTAGCAGGATCCCAGCTAAAAAGTGGGTGAACATTCCAGTAGATGGGACTCAAAGGGCTTCTCATGACTTCCCATTGGTGAAGTCTCCTATCTCGCTGGGATGCAGATGAAGCCTGGATGAATAGGTTCCATTCTGTATTCCTCCTGGGTTGTGTTTATGTTCCTATAGATTGACTATCTCTTTCTGAGCCTCAATTTCCTCATGTACAAGAGGAAGTGTGGCTTGTGATGTCTCTAACTTTATAAAGTTATTCTGTAGGAAAAGAATTAGCATGGTACCAAGAGCTCCATAATCATAAAATATTATCCTCCCCCACACAGTAACCCCCACAGCTGGGTCCAGAATGGCACTTCACTCACCACAATGTCCTTCATGGCCCGGAAGGCTTCCCACAGTTCCTGGAAAATGACTCCCTCCACTTGGCAGGGCCCAAATCGGAATTCTTGGCCTCGGACCCTTGGACCCTGGCTCCAGATAAGCAGGATGAGACTCAGGCAGGGGAGGGCAGCCTTCTGCATTGGGGAGCCCATCCACAGCAAAGGAAGGACCAGGAGGATCCTGCTGGAAGAAAGGGAGGCAGCCCACTGAGGCAGGTCCCCTGGCCCAGGAGTGGTATACCCAGAAATAATGCTGCTTGATCTGCCTCAGCCAGCCTTGGACCCACAGACAGGAAATGTGAGATGACTGTGTTTTCTCAGAGTTAAAATATTGCAAACATGTGGGGCACTGGGGGTGGGAGGGTAGGGACCTTCTGCCCTCATCTCCTACCTGCTGGCCTCGCTATCTCACTATGTACCCACTCCAAAATGCCCATCCACATCACACACACTCGGCACCTCCTTCTTTACTCCGTACAGTTCTCTCTAACTAACAACATGCTGGTCAGAATTTGATCAAGAAGAGTGAAGAAATGTGTGGGGGAGGCACGTATTACAATGTGCCAAAGAACATGTATTGGGAGCCTAAACTCAGGAGAATAGAGCTTAACTAAGTGTTTGCTTGTCTGAGTTCTGCCCTTCGGGCAGCAGGCACACCTGGGCAGGTCTTTTTCTCATTCCATGCCACCTCTGACTCCTCATCACCAAGTATCTGAGGGATTAATCCTCACTCTGCCACCTCAACTGACGACTCACTTTTGACCCTAAGAATTAGCTTTTCAGGTAACTGAACAAGAGGGAGGAATCACATTTCTGGATGAATCACGTTACTCTATTTCCAGTTGGGAATGGCTGTGTGAAGAGGCCCCAAGCTAGAGGAAAATGACCCATTATCTATTTATCATAACTGCATGCAGAGCATTCCTCCCCCTTGCCTTCTTTATTCTTTGCTTTCCTTCTTCCTTTCCTCCCCCCCTTTCTTTTTCTCTCTCTTTTTTACTTCCTTCCACAACCATTGAAGAATCTTTCATATTCCAGGCGCTGGTTTCACATCTGAAGACACTCTGCCTTCCAGCCAACACTGGGTAGGCAGATGAGAGAAGACCTGTCTCTAGTATGACTGCCAACATATGGCCAATCATCTCTCAGTGGGGCCCAAGACCAGTGCCCAGTATCCTCTGTCATATAAGTCTGAGCTTCAGCAACTCCCTCAAGGTCTTCCCATTCTGTTCTTTCAAACCCCACAGGCTTCGAAAAACTTTGTGTCTGGGCCTCATAATTCTCCAGCTCTTCCTCCCATCCAGCCTAAATTCTTCTTAGTGTTAAATCAGAGAGAGCAGCTCCTCATCCACAGTTACAACTTATTCTTACATACACACTAACAAGTTGACTTGCGCCATCCCCAAGCCCTGTTCCCAATGAGGCGGAAGTCTGCTGCTTCAAAGCAAAGGACTCAGGAATTGCCGCATCACTCACCGCAGGGTCTGGAAGCAATGCTCGAGGTCTGCTGTTTGGAGGAGGCTGGCTCCTGCTGCAGAGGGGAAGTTGGGCAGGCACCCTCCCGACTCACCAGTCAGGAGTGTAACTGTGCGTGGAAGGCTCCTATCCCAGCTGTGCAAGTCATTTCAAAGTAAAGGTGTGCAGGCCAGCATGGCTTTGTGGAGATTCATATACATGGGGACTGGGGGAGGGGCAGAGAAGAGGGAGGTGGAGAAAGGGAAATTGGTCATGCTTTCCTAAAGAATTACTTCATTGCCGACTCACCCCTCACTTTAAGACAATGGGGCCGTGGAGAAAGCCACCCCTGAGGTGAGATGAGACTTGGGTCTGAGTTCTGGCTCTGCCACTGTCTGTGTGGCCAGGTGCAAGTTTCCTGGGTACCTTGAACCTCAGTTTCTGTATGTATAAAATTAAAGCTGGAAATAAAGAAAGAAGGAAGGAAGAAAGAAGAGAGAGAGGGAGGGAGGGGAGGAGGGAGAGAGAAAGGAAAGGAAGGGAAAGAAAAGAGAAAAAAGAAAAGAAAAGAAAAAGAAGAGAAACTGCCCTACCTCACCGAGAGGCTGGTGTAGGGAACAAACGACACTGAGGCGCTTTGTCAATTCTGGACACATGTTCATACGTTATTGCCATGCAGAGTAAACCAGTCTCCTTACTGCCCAAACCGTTCAGTAATTATGCCTATAATGGTGAGACCATAACCCAAAGGCTAAAGATAGCCCATAAGCACTTCTTTAGTCAGTCAGAGACAAGAATTTTAGGAGTGTTCCCTGACGTGCAGCCACCCAGGGTTCTAAACACTCAACCAAAATATGCCCTCCAGTTGACACCACCAGTACCCCTTCCCTCCATCACACACACACACAATTGTTTGTTTCTGTAAGCAGATGGTCTGCAAGGTCTTCAATCCCGGGCTGCCTGCTGCTGCTGCCTCTGCAAGGACCAAGTTTGAGTCTTTAGCCCCAGGAGGATCTGAGTTTTTCCCTCTAGTTGCAGGCAACACCCCACATCACACAACTTTTTTCCCTTCAGGATTGAAGGCATTACTAAAAATCTCTAACTTCCATGGGAAGAAGATGCCAAGAGGTATAGAAAAGGCAGAAATGAATACTAAGTCAGACTCCTGGGGCAACAGATGAAGGAGAGGGCTGGAAAGACTAGACAGTGGAGGCAGGAAGCTGAGAGAGAATTCAAGCCCCCAGGGCAGATGCAATCCTACCTGACTGCCTACTGATTGGCAGGAGGGATGAGCTGTTGGAAGGGCAGGCTAGAACAGAGCGGTGAGGTCCTGGAGAGGCTCCAGGGGATCCACCTAGGGTCATGAGTAGCTCCTTCTGTCTGAGGAAGGATTAATAAAATACGGAAATTCCAGGCAAACAGGTGCCTGAGTCTCAGCTCTGCTGAGCTTATTGTAGCACAATTACCTGAGAAAGGAGGCTAAGGACAGACCTCAAGGACCATGGCCCAACATCAGCTGTGACTACTGGTTATGAGGATGAGCCTGGCATGCTGGCACACCTGGCTTCAAAATGTTGTTCAGCTCCCTACGAGCTCTCTGAGCCTCAGCTTCCTCTTCTGTAAAATCGAGTCCTCACCTTGCCACAAGGACACAGTGGCATAGAGCCTTGCTATGCAAGTGTGGTCTGAGGACCAGCAGCAGCAGCAGCGCCTGGGAGCTTGTGAGGAGCACAGAATCTCAAACACTTCCCTGAAGCGACTAAGCCAGAATGTGTGTTTTAAGAAACTCCTCAGGGATAAATGGTAACAGAAAAAGTACAATAAAAAAAAACAAAACCCTATTTTAGCCCTGGCTGGTGTAGCTCAGTGGATTGAGCACAGGCTGGGAACCAGAGGGTCCCGGTTCGATTCCCAGTCAGGGCACATGCCTGGGTTGCAGGCCAGGTCCCCAATGAGGGCCATGTGAGAGGCAACCACACATTGCTGTTTCTCTCCCTCTCTTTCTCCCTCCCTTCCCCTCTCTCTAAAAATAAATAAATAAAATCTTGAAAAAAATTAAAAAATAGAAATAAAAATAAAAACTATTTTTTAAAAAGGAAAAGAAAAGAAACTCCCCAGGTTATTCCTATGCGCACTAAAATTTGAGAAGCATCTACATAAAACAAATGAAGGATTTAGCCCAGTGTCTTCTACACGATAAGTGCTTAACAAGTGAGAGCTTCAAGTGAAAGGGGAAAAACTAGAGCAGCGACCCTCAATGAGGGATTCCCAGGGGGATTTTGACAATGCCTGGAGATGCATTTGGTTGTTGTAATACATTGTGAAAGGGGAGTGGGCTGGGGGCGGGGTGCAAGTGCTCCTGATGGGTAGTAGAATGGGCCAAGAATGCTGCCAAACAGTGCACGGGATGGCCCCTCACCACCGAGAATTGTGTAAACCCAAATGTTAATAGTGCTGAGGCTAAGAAACCCTGGATTATAGGAAAGTAGTGGCTGTGGGGGAAAGAGCTGAAATAGGAACCGAAAAGGATAAGGAAGGGGCAGTGGACTGATGGTCAGGGGAAAACAAGATGACAACTTGGACGGCAGAACCCAAATGCTCCTCAGCGGGAGTGGACAGGTGAGCCTGGCCTCTGGCTCACCACCGGGCAAGCTCCGAGTCCAGGCTTTGAGAGGCTGGAGAAAATGAGGTCAGTCCTTTTGTCCAGGTCCATATATTCTTATACAAACTTCATCCTGGACTAGACTAAAACCTGAGGCTCTTCTCATCTCTTTAATCTTTGTGGTTTCTGGAACTTGGGAAATTTTCTTTACAAAAATATTGGGTGAGAAAAAGTTGCTCTGAGGGTAAATTTTTCTTTACAAGGCCACTTTCTTTTCCAAAATGCACCCTTATTAGATTTAGGGCTTTTATTCTGATAATCTCATGCCACCTCCGTCACGTACATCTATCTGCAGAGCTGGAGCTTGCCATTTGAGAAGGAAATCTGCTCCCACCCCACACCCTCTACAGACTCCCCTAAGCCTAGAGAGAGAAAGGGACCTATTCAGATGGAGAAGCATCCCTCTCCACTTCCAGGGGCCTGTTCACTCTTGCATCAGATGGATGGAAATGCCATGCGGGAGAGAAGTGATGAGCTTATTAATTAGGATTTCCTGAGAGTACAGAGATAAAAGAAAATTACATCATCAGTTTCTCCCATCAAATTGACTTCGATTTTCACTCTAAAAAGATTTTTATCTTTCTGTTGGCTGGGAAAGTCATACAGTAATAGATGTGGGGTACCTGGGCATTTGGTCAACCCTTTTCCCTGTATCAGCTGCCACTACGCCAGGAGCAGAGATGAGAGGCGATGTCCACTGGTTGGCCCCTTAGACTCACATGCTGCCCTTCCTCTTTGTCCTCCATCATTGGCCCATTAAATGGTTTACTACAGGTATTTCAGAGGATGAAAGCAAACCAAACAGCTTATTCTCACATCTCTACAGCATGCTCAGGTGTACAAAATGCTTCTCAGTGTGTTTTCTCACTTGATATTCACCATAACCCTTTGAGATATTATTTCTTTGTATATTAGAAGGCTGAGAGTCAGAAAAATGTGAAAATTTTTCCTAAGTCATATAAATAAATGATAGAATCAGAACTAGAGTACAGGTCTTTTGGTTTTTAGTATAGTATTCTTTCCCCTGTGCAACTTTTCAATTTGGCATCCATTTATTGATTTACTGAGCAAATATTTGCTAAGCACTTACTGAGTGTCAGAAGAGGCTATGAAGAAAATGAATTAATATGAAAATGTGTATGTAAAAAGTCCAGAAAATACAAATCTATAGAAACACAAAATAGAGTAGTGGTTGCCTGTGGCTTGAAATTGGGTAGAGGCTGGGTGGGTGGCTGGAATGAGAGTGACTGCTCATGAGTACAAAGTTTCTTTTGGGGGTAAAGAAAATGCTTTTTTTAACTGCTGAAAATGTTAGGAATTATTTTAATGAAGGTGATCCTGAAACATGCTGTGGCTTGATTTGATCAATTCTGACACCAGACCATGACTTCAGAAGTATTAATGTTGGAAATGTGAAAGTAAATAAAAATTTATTTACTTGTCATCTTAATGAAGCTGCAGCTCCAACAGTCATGTCATCTGAAGTTTCTTCAACTGTTGCGTATGTTTGAAATGCCATACGTGACGTTGTCGGGATGAGGGTCACAAGTGGTGACAGGAGACCCACCACGCAACACAGGTGGGCAGTGGGTTCTGACCAGCTGTCCATTTTGGCAAACAACATTTTCACTCATAGAGTGTTTTTTGGTTTTGTTTCTTTGTTTTAGGGTGCCAACTGCATAGATTTCTTCATTTTGAGAGGTTGGAGGAGGTCTTTCTAAATTCAGAAAATCTAGTAGTGGTCTTTCACTTACATAAAACATGAGGCAGTGTTTTTAGAGCCAGAGGTTTAAAGGAAGTTGATTGAATGAGGTCAAGATCTGCTGGTCTTGAAAATGGAATATCTTCATCATTGCCTGCTATGACAGTCCTCCCTGCATAATCACACTAGCATTTTGGACTCCTTAGAATTCTTGTTCCAGGTCAGCATTTGATGGGGCCACCTTTAATCTGCTAATAACTTTGATATATTCCATTTCATACTGAATTTGACTACTGCCCAGCATCTCAGCTGCGGTGGGAGAAGGAAATGCTGTCCCACTTACTAAATGTTAGCAGCTATTACTTGCCATTTGGCACTAGCTGTTCCTGTGCTTCATATTAAATCATTTAACTAGCTTCAATGTGCACGTACTGAATTTATGGCTACATTTGTCTCCCTGACGAGGCCATTGGCAGAGAGCTCAGGAGGCGCCTGGGCAGAACACCAAGAAAATGGTCTAAAATTAGACTATGGGGATGCAGTCTGTGAATATACTAAACACCACTGACTGTACACTTTAAGCAGGTAAACTCTGTGGTGTGTACATTGTATTTCAATAAAGCTGTTAAAAATGAACTAAGACAATCCTTAGGCTCTAATGAGTCAGTACAGTGGAGATACACTTGCAAGCAGACATGTTGCCACATCGTCTCAGGGCCATTAACAGAAGGAGGGAGCCTATGGAAACATCAAGGTGAGGCGGAGTCGCCCACAGTCTTGGAACAATGCTACGAGGGGTGGAGAGGAGTTCCAGTGGAGGTGATTTTGATCTTAGGTGGGAAGCCTGAACAAGAGTTTATCAGCAAAAATAAAGGGACGGTACTGCTGGAGACCGCTGTGACCTCCACAAATTCTATGGCCATACAACTACTGCAGGGGACCAAGAAGAGGTTCTGGAAGCTGCTGGAAGAGGGACAACCACTGATTGTTCTTTCACTTAATGCTTGTTTTTGATCTGTTTTTGTTCACTTAAAGATATTTTTCTTAAAGGAAGTAAGGAAGGAAGGAAAAAGTCTTATAGACTCTCTCCAGACTGATCCCTCTTTAAAACAGAAGAAACTTCCAAATGCCAATTCTGAATGTATTACTCCTCAACCCCCAAATCATCTTCAGTTCCTCATAAGGAAAGTCCTCCCTCTTCCCCCTCGTCCACTGCTCTTCTTCTGCCTTTCTCGCCTCCCTGCCACACCCAGCACAGAGCTGACAGCCTACTGATGCCCAGTAAACGTGGTTGCTCTCGAATCAATTCTTACTTTCAAAACCAGGTAAATGGATCGCATTTAAAGAGGAGGATAAGTTAAATTGATTTTACTTTTGTGTGATTCTCAGCTGATTATTTCTATGGGTAAAACTTCATGTAATGAAATGCTTGCTATTCAGCCACTAAAAGTAATTTATATTTACATTCTTAAAAAAGCTCTTATAACATTTTAAGGTTAAAAACCAGATAACAGAATGACATGTGAAATATAATCTCATTTTTATAAAAAAATAAAATGGGCATATGTGTTAAAGTGATCTAAAAATATAAATACCTTTGAGTGGTGAGGTAATGGCTATTTTCCTTCTCTAATAGCTGATCTATATTTTCCAAGATTAAAAAAGTTTAAGTACAAGTGCAAATGTTTAAAAAATTCATTTATAAATTAAATAAATCATTAGTTTTACCATTGCCCATTGAAAATTACTGAAATTCTCTGACCTGGAAGTGCACATTTTCTGAGACCTCCCCAGCTTTATCTGCCCCCATACCTCTACACATCGTGCTTCCAGCCAAACGGAGCTGCTCCTCTCCACCTGTGCATCCTCTCTTCTGTTCACAGCATCTGGGATGTCTTGACCACCATTTATTGCCTTGGCATAGAACGATGGTCATGATACATTGTTGACTGTCAAAAGCAGATTACATGTATATGTGTGTGAGCGTGTGTGTGTATATATGCACACATGCATATACATGTATGCACACATATGTATACATATATTTGTATGTGTGTACAAGTATATATGTACATACACACACACACACACACAAAACTGTGTATGTACACACACAGAGCCTGTTAAAGATACTTATTTTGAAAGGGTAAGATCACAGACTGGATAGAATTTTCTTCTAATCTTTAAACTATTTTGTATGATTGGCATAAAAAGAATTCAGTAAACACCTACAGAGAGACAGGGAGAGATTTGCATTAAAATTTTTACTGTTCTTCCCACGGACATGGACAATGGTCAGTGGGGGATTGCCTGAGGGGGTTGCGGGTGCTGGGTGGAGGGGGCAAAGGGGAAAAGCTCAGGACAACTATAATAGCATAATCGATAAAATATAATTACAAAAATTTATTGTTCTTCAGCGTCTTTTCCTTGAAGTTGTTTCCAAAAGTTGAAAAGAATTTCTATCACCCCTGAATACCACAGCAATTTGAACTTCTTTTATTGCTCTGAATCTCATCATCTCATCTCTTCCCTTTCCTCCTTTCCCCACCTCACCCTACTCCACTTCTCTCCACTCTCTTCCTCCTTTCCCCGCTCCTCCCCTTCTTCTTCTTCTTCTTCTTCTTCCTCCTCTTCCTCTTCTTCTCTCTCTCTCTCCCTCCCCCGCCCCTAGAGTAAGGTCATGGGAGGGCAAAGGAATAGATCTTATGTACTTCTCTTTTCTTAACACTGCTGAGCTCAGCAGAGTAGGTTGCTGACTAAATGAACAATAAGATACACAATTTAAAAAGCATTCAGAATAATTTGAAATCTGCATTTTGGGCTATTGTCACCACATGAAGAAAGAATTTTCAACTTCTGAAAGCATTGTATTGTAGGTTGGATCTCCCCTTGAATATGGTCAACATCCCAGCTGCTCCTCACAGTCACAGTTTCCCTTTTCATGGAACACAGGAAAAATGCACTTCCTTGCTCCATTGAAGTGAGGCATGACCACATGACTATTTTGACAAGTGAAATATAAGCAGAAGAAACATGTGTCATTGCAGGTGGAAGAATTTAAAGCCGTATTCTCATATCCTGTTGGTGTTGAAATGGCAGGATTATAGGTTGGAAGCATTTCCATCAGCCTCGGTTTCTGAGTATCCAGGATGAGCAGAGTCCCCGTGCTAACATGTACTGGACATGTGAAATAAGTGAGAGATCATTTCTGTTGTAATAAACCACTCAGAGAGATCAAAGTATTGTTTTTTGCTGCAGCATAACAGCCTAACCTGACTAATACATAAGGAATGTTAGGGGGGAGGGATTTAAATCCCTTTCAAATTCCTTTCAAACCTCAGAAAATGAATTCAGACTCTGCCATAAGCAAAAATGTGCTTCTATATGCTCTTTAGACAACTCATTCTAATCACAGAGATTCTCAAAACCCTCTTTTGATCGAAAGCACTGCTTTCTCCTTGAGCACACTGAGAACAATGCATTCAGCAGGATGGGGTCAGGTTAATGGCACAAGGCTGTCCACTTTGGGATCTAGCAACTGGCAGCACTGTCACCCAGGAGCCGTGTAATGGGACAACAGCTCCAGAATGAAAGATGGATGGGAGTCTGAAACCCTCTCTGCTGGAGAGAGTCTTGTGTTCTTGGCAGGAGGGATGGAAAGGATCCTTCTACTAGCAGGTGCTGGTAAACCTTTTAAACAAGCCAACGACCACACCCACCCACACATATGCACTCCATCACACATACTCACTTAGTATCAATATTCAAATTGGCAAAGAAAAGCAGGTTAGGACCTGGCAGGTCTGACTTTGCCTCAGAATATGAGGAACTGGAGATTTTGTTCCTAATAAGGCTTCCAAATGATGCTTGAAATGCAAAATGACTTGGGTTGTTCAACCAAAATTTTTCTGTTGTTGTTCATTTGTTTTCCCTCCTTACCTCCAGGCTTTATCCATGGGTGAATGATCAAATCCAGGGAATCTTCAAAAGTCAAAGGACTAATGAAAAGTAGAAACTGCTTGTAGCAACAGTGGGCAGGGTAGGGCTCTCTCCATTCAGACTCCACCTTCAGTTTCTGGAAAATATCCTCTTTGCTCATGAAAGAGAAGGTGTTTCCCTCTGTGGAATATTTTCTACCTGGAAAAGTCACCACCCCTCCTCCTAGGCCAGAGAGATGGCCCCATAAGAAAGATGATCCAATCACTCAATCCTGTTGAGTAAATTCTGTTTTCCCACAATAAAATAATAATAATAATAACCTGGGATAGTATAACATGAATGTCCACGTTTCAGTATCCTGAATTAGTAGACTACAAATTAGTAGTTGAATTCAGTAGACTACAAATCAAAAATTAAAAATCTCAAAATTCTGTGGCCCCATCTGCTCATGTAAGCAGATTAGGCTCCTGAGACGTTCACTCCCTCAAGTGTTTTTGAGAATCCCCAAAGGAGTGTTTCCACTGGTGTGCCCATGAACCAACCTGTGCCGTCAGGGCTGGCAAGCCTGCCGTTGCAAGCTCCAACTGCTGCCCTCCGTGGTGGTGAGAATGGGAATCTCCTCACCAGGCTCTCAGTGCCAACTTGCTGCAGCCAAAAGATGTTAAAAGGTTACATTCACCCCTTATAAGGTGTTTGGGCCCAAAAGATTACAGTGTTCAGTGAAACAACTTTCCCAGTTTATACTCAGAGCACTTCTTGGATCTAGGATGCCCACACACCTTGAAAGTGGTTGTTTTGGGGCCCTTTCTGGTAGCATGGGACTGAAACCCATTATTTCATGGGGGTTGAGGAATTAGGGGTGGGACTCGGCTCTAGTCCAAGAGCCAGCTTGTTGTATGGTACTTTACAAAGTACTTCCACAATTTGATACCACAAAAACTCTGTGACACAGAGCAGATTGCATATATCCATGTTATGGATTAGAAAACCAAGGTGAAGAGAAGTTTAGCGATTTGCCTGAGCTCATAGAACTATCTAGACTTGATCCCAGGTCTCCGACTCCCAACCTGGGTACGTAGGAGCAGCACAGGGTGCTGGAAATGTGCAGTCACAGAGTCCTGGCTCTGCAACTTTGACCTTGGGTAAGTCACTGGATTCCTCTAGGCTTCATTTTCTTCTGTAAAGTGAGAAGAACAACACTAGCCACCTCATAAGTATTTGCAAGCGTTAAATGAGAAAATACATGCAAATCACAAGAAGAGAACTTGACACATTAGGAAGCATGAGAGTTAGCTATTATTAAAATATTACTAATATCTTATATATTGCTATGACATGCTTAACACCTTTTACTAATTCAAAGAACTTGAGATGGCTACAAACAACTTTTTACACTTTTATTACATGATTTTCCTTTTAGGAAAATACCTGATTAAGTGCTGATTATAGTCCTCCTTGTAGAAAGAAGAATTTACTGTGATTAATCCCAGTTTTTATCAGTCTGTTTAAGGAAGCCTGTGAAGTTTCTTTAAAATGATAATACTCAGGCCTCAAAAGAAGTCACATGAGAATATGATATGAAAACTTCAGAATCAGAATTCATTGAGAGAACTCTTGATTAACAATAACAATGAAAGTTAATGAGAACAAAATCATTTCCTAACAAGCCAAATCATTTTGTCCTCAAATCATTATGTCTTAAATAACTATTTCTACTTTCCTCTAAAATGTGATCTGAAAAATTTTTATTTCATCTTTATTTCTAAAATAATAGCTTTATTAAGATATAATTCACATGCCATAAAATTTACCTTTTTAAAGTGGACAATTCAATGGTTTCTGGTATATTCACAGAGTTTAGCAACCAGTACCATTGTCTAACTTTGGAACATTTTCGTCACCCCCCACACCTCATGCTCATTAGCAGTCACGCCCCATTCTTCTGTGCCCTTAGTCCTTGGCAACTACTGGTTTACTTTCTGTCCCCATGCATTTGCCTATTCCAAACATTTCTAGACATTATATTTGAAAAATTATAAAGATAATTTCAAGCTTAAAATATTATCTTCCGCCCTGGCTGGTGTAGCTCAGTGGATTGAGCACGGGCTAGGAACCAGAGGGTCCAGGTTCGATTCCCGGTCGGGGCACATGCCTGGGTTGCGGGCCAGGTCCCCGTGAGGGCCATGTAAGAGGCAACCATACATTGCTGTTTCTCTCCCTCTCTGTCTCCCTCCTTTCTCCTCTCTCTAAAAATAAATAAATAAAATCTTTAAAAAAAAATATTATCTTCCTCTGAGGTGGAGTTATATTTACTTCTGAAAGGAGAGTAGGGGATTGATAGTGTCAGATTACTTTAGTCCAATCCATAGACAGAGATGATTCAAAGCTGGTTTTTTGTCCCTGTTCAGGCTGGTCTATTTAGGGATGACCGTGACTGCCAGGGTGTAGCAGTTGGGGGTTTCAGCCCGAAGTTTGTCAGGGAGGTCACTAGGGCCCCTCTTCAGCAGGTCTGGACACCGACTGTTGTTGCCCCAATCCTGTAAGTCTGTGGGAGGTTCTGTACACCTTCTCAGTCTCCCAAACTTTTATCAACTTTTCTGAATTTGGATAACTTTCCTCAGGGAAAAGCTGTCCCCAAAGCTGGGCTCACTTCTCTAGATTCCAGCTCCCAGACCTCGGCCCTGTAATTATGTCTGTCTTGTTATTTCTCTAATGCCTTCAAAGTTTTTTTTTTCATATTTTCTGATTTTTCCAACTTTTCTTGAATTCTTCTCGGTGAGAAGTTAAAAGCCAGCAGCTGTTTCCTCCTTCAGGCAGATGAGATGAAGAGGAAGATCCTTCTCCACATTCACCTGCTCCCCAACAGCTGTGGAACAGTCAGGGCACTCTGCCATTGGTGGGGGGGGCACGCCTGCCGTGTGGGGTCTGTGAGGGCTGAGTGAGGGAGCCTGAACGAAGTGCTGAGTGGGTTTTGTAGAAATCACATTCCCCTCTTTGGTCCAGACTCTGTAAAGCTCTGAGCCAAATTTTGGTCCATCTGACAAGTTTCAGTTCAGAACCTCATGATCTGTCCTTTGTGGAACAATCTTAGTCCAATTCCAGGGTATTGTCTGTGTTCCAAGGGTTTCATCTATTGTCCTTAAATCTTCTTGTATTGCATGTGTCTTTATAAGCCACTCCATATCACTTTGATAGGAGGTAGGATGTAAAAAACTAAAAGAGGTAGGTTAAATAAACTTGTTTGGAACTGCTATATGCTATACATGAGACAGGGAACACTGGTGTTTACACAAGATTGAATTACTTTCCTAAGGTAGCAAGACTTCAAGGTCCCTTGTTTTCTCTTGTCACCTGCTGACATCCTTGCTCATCCTTCATGGTCTAATCCAAGGATCCCTCCTTCAGAAAGACTTTCCTGGCCTCCTCACATCGATGTCTTCCCTTAAGTACATTGGGTTTTATACAACATCCAGCCATTGTTAATATAATGAGAACAGTTTGTGCAACATTAGCGTAACCTGGAAGCCAAGGAGAGTGGACTGAAATGCACATGTGTGAACAGTGATGACTTCACCGTGCTAGTCAGTGGGGGTGGTAGACACCATTGAGTGAGCACGTACACTGGGTGGCGGTCACATTCAAAATGACTGAGAGAGTAAAGCAATGAATCTGTATCAAATTTTGCGTTAAGCCTGAACATTCCTCCACAGAAACTATTCAGATGACTCAGAAGGCTGCAGCTATGGGCGACTGGTGATTGGCAGCCTCATCATGACAACGTGCCTGCTCACGCATCGCTTCTTGTGCAGTTTTTTGGTGAAACATCAAATCACCCAGGTGACTCTGCCCACCTACAACCTAGATTTGGCACCCTGCAACTTCTAGCTTTTCCAAAAACTAAAATCACCTTCGAAAGGGAAGAGATTTTAGACCATTGATGAGATTTAGGAAAATACGATGGGACAGCTGATGGCAACTGGGAGAACTGTGTGAGGTCCCAAGGTGCCCACTTTGAAGGGGACTGAGGCATCATTGTCCTGTGTACAGTGTTTTTTGTATCTTGTATCTTCAATAAATGTCTCTGTGTTTCATATTACATGGCTGGGTACCTTCTGGACAGCCATGGTATTGATGGATAGTGACTTCCCCTCCATCTCCATTCTCTTTATATGTGTCTGGAACCTTCACAATAGCTAGAAAGAAGATTTGCCTGGAATTGAACTCTTTTTTAACAGATTTACTGATATATAATTGTCATGTGATGAACTTCACATACATAAAATGTACAATTTGGTAAGTTTATAATACATTTGTAGAACTACCACCATCATCAAGATAATGAAACGTCCACCACAGTTTTTTTTTTTAAATCATCTATTGGTGGACATTCAGGTTGTTTCAAATTGTCTTCTATAAAAAAAATATGAAGCTTCCATGGGCATTCATGGACAAGTCTTTGTATCGACACATGCTTTTTTCCTTTTAGATAAACCCAGGAGTGGAATGGCTGGGTCATACAATACACGTTTGCCTAATTTTTAAGAAACTGCCAAACTGTTTTTAAAGTATCATATCATTTTACATTCCTAACAACGGTAAATGACAGTTTCAGTTCCTCCATACCCTCCCCATATCGGTCATTGAACTGAACAACAACTGATATGGTCAATCTTTTTAATTTCAGACATTCTAATAGGTATGCTGTGCTATCTCATTGTGGCTTTAATTTGCACTGACATAATGACAAATGACGTTGAGCATCTTTTCATGTGCTTTTTTTCTTTTTTCCATCTGTCTTCTTTGGGGTCTGTTCAAACCTTTGCTCACTTTTTTAATTGAGTCATTTTCTTATAATTGGGTTTTTAGTATTCTTTTTTATTTTTTTTATCCTCACTTGGGGACATTTTTTTTTCATTACTTTTAGAGAGAGAGGAAAAGAGAGAGAGAAGCATTGCTTAGTTGCCCTCTCATATAAGCCCAGACCCGGGGTCATATATGTCTGGACCAAGAGTCACAAGGACTCATTCCCAGACTGGGGTTCAAACCAGAAACGTAGGTATGTGCCCTGACCGGGAATCAAACCCACTGTATTTTGGTTATGGGGCAACACTCCAATCAACTGAGCCACACTGGCCAGGGTGAGTTGTGAGTATTCATTTTATTTTCTGTACTCTAGTTCCTTATCATATACAGAGAGGATATACAAATATTTACTCCCAAACTATGGTTTGTCTTTTCAAGAGCAAGTGTCTTTTGAAGAGCAGAAGTTTTTAACTTTAATGAAGTCCAAATTATCAATTCATTTCTTTTATGGACTCTGTGTTCGGTGTCATGTCTAATTATTTTGCTAACTCAAAGTCACAAATTTTTTTACTCAGGTTAACTTTGAGAAGATTTATGGTTATAGATTGTATATTTAGAACTGCCAATCCATTTTGAGTTAATTTTTATATATGGAATAAGGTACAGATTCAAGTTCATTTTTTTCATATGATATCTAATTATTTTAACAGTTTTCTTGGAAAGATTATTCTATCTTAGCTGAATCGCATTTGCACCTTTGTCAAAAATCAATTGCCAGTATATGTGGTGGAGTTTGTCTGGACATTTTATGTTCCACTGATTTATTTGTCTATTTTTACACCAATCTCACACTGTCTTATTGCCATGGTTTTATATAAATCTTAAAATCAGATAATATTAATCCTCCAATGTGGTTCTTTTTCAAAGTTATTTTGACTATTTTAGGTCTGTTGCATGTTAATATGAATTTTAAAGTGAATTTGCCAATTTCTACCTTTAATAAGGTTGCTGTGCTGCAATTTTTATTGTGATTGCACTGAATTTATACATCAATTTTGAGACAACTGACTTAATAACACTGAGACCTTTAACCCAGGAATACGGCATAGCCCCTCATTATTCGGATCATCTGTCATTTCTCCAGCAATGGTTTGCAGTTTCTAATGTGGACACATCTTTTACACCTTTTGTCCTTAATTTATGCCCAGGTGTTTAAAAAACTTTGATGCTATTGGAAATAGTAATTTTTTAAATTTTCAGTTGTGTTTAGCTGGTACAAGGAAATACAATTGATCTTTGTATATCAATCTTATATTCTGCTACCAAACAGATCTTTCTTATTAGTTCTAGTAGCTTTTTGTAAATTCCATCAGATATCCTACCTAACCAAACATGTCATCTATGAATAACAGCAGTTTTACTTCTTCATTTCCGGTCTGGAAAATTTTTGCTTCTTCTTTACTTGAATTGATGTTTAAAGATCCTGGAAGTACAGGAACCTGAGTGTTTTTTAAATTATATTTTATTGTTTATACTATTACAGTTGTTTCAATTTTTCCTCCCTTGCCCCTCTCTACCCAGACCCTCCCCACTCCCTCAGGCAATCCCCACACTGTTGTCTATGTCCATGGGCCATGCACATATATTCTTTGACTGCTGTATTCCCTATGCTGTCCTTTACATCCAATGACTATTCTTTAACAACAGATTTGTACTTCTTTTTTTTATCTTTCTTTATTCTTTTTTTAAATTTATTTTATTGATCATGCTATTACAGTTGTCCCAATTTTTTCTCTCTTTTATTCCCCTCCACACTGTACTGTTCTTCCACTATATTTCCCCCATATTCATTCATGTCCATGGGTCACACATATAAGTTCTTTGGCTTCTCCATTTCCCATACTATTTTTAACCTCCCCCTGTCTATTTTGTACCTACATTTATGCTTCTTATTCCCCATACCTTTTCCCCCAATCTCCCCCTTCCATTGCCCCACTGATAACCCCCAATGTGATCTCTATTTCTGTGATTCTGTTTCTATTCTAGTTGTTTGCTTAGTTTGTTTGTTTGTTTGTTTAGGTTCAGTTGTTGATAGTTGTGAGATTGTTGTCATTTTAATGTCTGTATTTTTTATCTTCTTTTCCTTAGATAAGTCTCTTTAACATTTTATATAATAAGGGCTGAGTGATGATGAACTCTTTGAACTTGACCTTATCTGAGAAGCACTTGATCTGCCCTTCCATTCTAAATAAGAGTTTTACTGGATAGAGTATTCTTGGATGTAGGTCCTTGCCTTTCATGACTTGGTATACTTCTTTCCAGCCCCTTCTTGCCTGAAAGGTCTCTTTTGAGAAATCAGCTGGCAGTCTTATGGGAATTCCTTTGTAGGTAACTGTCTCCTTTTCTCTTGCTGCTTCTAAGATTCTCTCCTTATTTTTAATCTTGGGTAATGTAATTATGATGTGCCTTGGTATGTGCTTCCTTGGGTCCAATTTCTTTGGGACTCTCTGAGCTTCCTGGACTTCCTGCAAGTATTTTCCCTTTGCCAGATTGGAGGAGTTCTCCTTCATTATATTTTCAATTTCTCACTCTTCCTCTTCTCCTTCTAGCACTCCTATGATTCAGATTTTGGGACGTTTAAAGTTGTCCCAGTGGTTCCTAAGCCTCTCCTCATTTTCTCGAATTCTTGTTTCTTCATTCTGTTCCAGCTGAATGTTTATTTCTTCCTTCTGCTCCAAACCATTGATTTGAGTCCCAGTTTCCTTCCCTTCCCTGTTGGTTCCCTGTACATTTTCCTTTATTTCACTTTTTATAGGCTTCACCTTTTCCTCTATTTTGTGACCATACTCAACCATTTCTGTGAGCATCCTGATTACCAGTGTTTTGAACTCTGCAGCTGATAGGTTGGCTATCTCTTCATCACTTAGTTGTATTTTTTCTGAAGCTTTGGTCCATTCTTTCATTTGGGCCATATTTTTTTGTCTTGGCACGCCTGTCATGTAGTAAGGGGTGGAGCCTTACATATTCACAGGGCGGGGCAACCCATGTTTCTGTGTTGTGGTGCTATATGTGGGGGAGGGGTCCAAGAAGGAACAATGCCACTTGCTAAGCTCTTGGTCAGCGTTCGGTCACTTCCTCCACTACCCACAAACAAATTGGACCCTTCTGGTGCTGATTCTCAGGTGGGTGGTTTTGTGTATGTTCTAGGACCTTATGGGTCTCTCCAATAAACTCTCCTGTGAGGCTGGGAATTTCTCCTGCTTCCTCAACTTCTCACTGGTTTTTTCAGTCAGAGATTTGGAGGCTTTATTTCCCTACGCTGGAACCCTGGGTTGCGTAGTCTGTCTCACTCCCTAGTTTTTCCTCCAGGTTTATCCACATGCAAATGTGGGACTGTCTGCTCCACTAGCCTTCACCTTGCCCACCTGGTCCTCCAGCCGCCACCTTGACACAAGTCCTCTACATCCTGGCTGCCCATCTCTGCCCCTCCTACCAGTCTGGATGAATGTTTCTTTTTTAACTCCTTGGTTGTCAGGCTTCCATACAGTTCAATTTTCTAGCAGTTCTGGTTACTTTTCGTTTTCAAATTTGTTGTCCTTCTTTTGGTTGTGCAAGGAGGCAAAGTGTATCTACCTATACCTCCATCTTGGTCAGAAGTCCCTGATTTGTACTTCTTAATCCCTTCACCTTTTCACCCATCCTCCAGCCTCCCCTCATCTGGCAACCATCAATATGATCTCTGCATCTGTAATTCTGTTTCTGTTCTGCTTGTTCATTTATTTTGTTTTTTAGATTCAATTATTGATAGATACATATTTATTACCATTTTATTGTTCATAGTTTTTATCTTCTCCTTAAAGAAGACCCTTTAACATTTCATATAATACTGGTTTGATGATGATGAACTCCTTTAGCTTTTTCATATCTGAGAAGCCCTTTGTCTTTCCTCCAATTCTAAATGATATCCTTGCTAGGTAGAGCAATCTTGGTTGTAGGTACTTGATTTTCATCACTTTGAATGTTTCTTGCCATTCCCTTCTAGCTTGCAAATTTCTTTTGAGAAATCAGCTGACAGTCTTATGGAGCTCCCTTGTAGGTGACTAACTTTCTTTTCTCTTGCTGCTTTTAAGATTCTCTCTTTGTATTTAACCTTTGACATTTTAATTATGATGTATCTTGGCATGGGCCTCTTTACACTGATTTTCTTTGGGACTCTGTGTGCTTTTTGGATTTGCATGTCTATTTCCTTCAAATTAGGGGATTTTTCTGTCATTATTTTTTCAAATAGGTTTTCAATTCCTTATTCTCTTTCTTCTCCTTTCAGCACCCCCATGATGTGAATATTGTTATGCTTGAAATTGTCCCAGAGGCTTCTTACACAATCCTCATTTTCTTGGATTCTTTTTCTTTCTTACTATTCTGATTGGGTGTTTTTTGCTTCCTTATATTCCAGATCACTGATTTGAATCTTGGCTTCACCCACTCTGTTGATTCCCTGTAAATTGTTCTTCATTTTAGTTAGTGTATCCTTCATTTCTGACTGGTTCTTTTTGTATGGTCTCCATGTCTTTTTTTCATGCCATGGAAGCTCTCTCTGAGCCCATCAGCTCTCCCACTGAGTTGATTCAGCATCCTTATAACAAATGTTTTAAACGCTACATCTAGTGGATTGCTTATCTCCATTTCATTTAGTTCTTTTTTGGAGTTTTGTTCTGTTCTTTCATTTTGGCCATATTTCTTTGCTTCCTCATTTTGGCAGCCTCCCTGTGATTGCTTCTGTATATTAGGTAGAGCTGCTATGACTCCTTGGCTTGGTAGAGTGGCCTAATATACTAGGTGTCCTGTAGAGTCCCTTGACATAGCCTCCCCTATCACCCAAGCTGAATACTGGAGGTGAGCCCAACGTGTGGGCTGTGTATACTCCCTTCTTGTAGTTGAATCTTGATTGCTGTTGGCAAGTCAATGGAAGCATTTTACCCAGGCCAATCAGCTGCAAGGACTGGCTATGACCACTGACCACCAACATCCAACCACCATGGAGGATCAGCGGTGCAGGGGCCCCCTCCACAAAGCAGGACCTACTCCAGCAGGGCTCTTGTGCCTGCTAAGTTTGTCCCTTGAGTGTGTTGCTTTTGGATGTGGTTGGGTGGTGGTGCTCCCACATGGTCTGTAGCTGTCTACTGTGTGCACTATCTCTGGCATCTCCCTGGAGGTGCAGGCCAAGGTCAGCCATCACCTGTGTTCTGCCCAGGGCCACACAGCATAAGCGACAAAGCAATCTGCAGATCTAAAGATGCCTACTACTTGTGCTGGGCTTGAAAATGTCCAAATGAGGCCAGGCTGTGAACCAAGGCCAGCTGCTGCTAGTGCCAGGACTGGGACCATTTAGCAAGAGGTATAAGGCTCCCTGAGGCTAGGTGCTGTCTGTTTGGGAGGATTTAGGAAAACCTAAGTTTGAGCCAAGACAAACCATTCATATGGAAAAGTTGCTGGAAAGAGCTTGGGTGGGCCCAAAGTTTGGCTGGGGAGAGTCTCACAGAATCACAGGGGTTTGGGGCTAGGGCAAACAGTGAGGCAGCTTGAGTCTCAGATATGGCACCTGCTTGCCAGCTCTGTGGAGGAAGGGCTCAGAAAAGGAATGATGGCCACTGCCAGCCCTTCTGTTTGGGGAAAAGCTGCCCCCCAGCTCTTGTCCTGATGCCAGAGACTTTTCAGTTCCTCCCTGTCTGCCTCTGGTGCCTTTCAAGCTGCTGCCCCCATGCTGGAGCTCAGAGGAAGTGAGTTTGAGTAAGTCTGTAAATAGGCCCTTTAAGAGGGACTGCCTGGGAATCCATCAGTTTCTGTTTTCCACAACCTCAGCCCCTGCTGGTATTTATACCCAGAAGTTGTGGGGACTTACCTTCCTGGCACTGGAACCCTGGGCTGAGGGCCCTGGTGTGGGTCTGGGACTCCTTGCTCCCAAGATATCCCTCCTGATTTTTATATGCCACACACGAGTCTGGAACCAGCCCATTCCTCATCTCTGCCCATCCTCTCAGTCTCAATGTGATTTCTTCTTTAATTCTTTAATTGGAGGAGTTTCATTAAGCTCAGTTTCTGGTGGTTCTGAATAATGGTCGTTCTGTAGTTTAGTTGTCATTTTGATGTGGTTGTGTGAGGAGGTGAGCCATATTTACCTCATCTGCCATCTTAGCTTTCTCTCTGTCGGAACCTGAGGTTTAATGCCAACTCTGCCATCACTCACTATGTAAATTTTGGTAAATCACTTTCCCTCTCTGAACACCAGTTACCCTATAAAATCATCTGAATGTACTCTCGCCCTTCTGACATTCAGTAAGACAAAGAATGAGCTCTGAAAGGTGTTGGCACTCTCTTCATAATCTACAGTTTCCTGCCTCTAGGCCTTTGAGTCCTACCCTCTTCCAGTTAAGGATTGACTCAGTGCTCCTGACAATTGGGTTGAACCGGAGAGTATCACTTTAGCTCCTCCCAACCTTCCAGTGAAATAGAGGAGTGGCTGTATTCAGTCATTCTCTCAGCATCTGTTCTGCAGCTTCCTGTTGGCAAGGCCCAATCTGTTTTCTAGCAAAAACCAAAGCCTCTCAACGCAGGAAAAAATTAGCTCTAGGTCACAGAAGCAGAAAAAGCAATTTCATTTAGTTCTTAATTTTTTTTTTCTTTTAAATGCATTCTATTGCCTTGCTTTTGAAATCAGACCTTATCAGTAATGTAGGGTTATATACAGTTCGCTGAAATAAGGTAGGCTTAAGAGCTAAAAAGACAAAGTCCTGTCCTCCAGGAACTTAAAAGTCCAACAGTGGAATGGTCCATTTTCTCTTCAGCCACAAAGCCATGGTGAGAATGAAATATATAGTAGACTTTTTTATTCTTTTGAGTCTCCACGCATTTGGATCTCATTCCTAGGTTTGGGAGATGCTCTTCCTCGTGAGAAGCAGCCCATCTCCCACCAGAGGGAAGGCTTGTCCTTTCCCTGGGTCCAGAGTATAACCTAGGCTTACCCAATCAGATGTGCTCGCCGCACATTCTGAATCCAATGCTGGCGATACAGGAACCATGCAAACCCCGTCAGGCGATGGGAGGCAGCAACAGCTACATTGCATCCCCCGAGACCATGGTAGCAATCCCGTTTCTAAAATTCAGAATCTTCTGATCCAGCTCTTTTTTTTCACAAGTGCAGTGTGGAATAAATGAAGACCACCCAAAAGAGAACAAGTAAAGGCAATTTATTCAGAGCTTGCTATAGCCTGCAAGGATGAGAAAACTTTACAGTAGGAAAAAAGGAAGCATTCAGGTATGCCTTAAGGAGGCAGGTAGAGCTGTCTGTGGGCTAACTACAAGCCAGGCATCCTGCATGATTGGTTAGGGGTGCACATTTGGCTTTCTCCTGTTCATGCTAAGTTGGAAGTGGAGACAAAAATTAGGGAGGCTGTCAGCTATCAACTTCTGGCCTTTGAGGGCCAATTGCTATAGAAGTTTTGGTTTGGCTTCCTGGGCTAGTTGCTGCAGGCTGTGGACCAGAGTTCTATTTTCATACATGGACTAGTCACTGTCCATATGTATATTCAAACTTTCAGCAGAAATTGAGGCCCAGAGAGTGGCTCATCCAGGGTCTAATAGATGATAGTAACCAGAGGCGACAGATCAACCAGAAGCTTAGCATTTTTATCTTGTCATCTCCGAAGGAATTTACATTCTGCTTATTAAGGAAACCATAGGAAAATGAAGTTCAACACAGATGTTGTAAAGATAAGATGCGCCGGTAATTTAGTGTTTAGTGCCACAGCTTGGCTAGAAGGTTCATCCCTCTCTTCTCCAGGCAAAACCACTGCCATAGGCAGAGACTCTGTTGAACAATGCTTTCTGTGTACTGGGCATTCCAACAGCCAGCAAAGGGAAGTGGTTAAACGCATAGTTCTCCAGTCTGTCTACTGCATTCATATTTCACCTCCGCTATTGTTAGCTGCGTGAACTTGAACAAGATACATTAACTTTCTGGTCTTCAGTTTCCACATCTGTGAAATGGGAATGACCATGGCACACGTGTCATCAGGTTCCTGTGACATTAAATGAGTGGATAATTGCAACATGCGTAGAACATTACCTGATATATAACAAGTGCTTGTGCAAGTTAGTTGCAACAATATCATTTAGCCCTCGCTTCAACCCAGTGTGGAAAGTAGTGTAATCCCCACTTTGCAGATAAACAAACTAAGGATGGTTATCTCACTTATTCAAGGTCAAGATTTTCGCTCAGGTCTCTGTGAAGCCAAAGCTCATTTTTCCTCCCTGCTGTGCTTCTGAACACAAGACGCCACTGTTGGGAAACAGGAAAGTGGAGCTGAGAAGCACAGAGGGCTGTGCTGTCAGTGTCCACATTCGACTCTCGGTTCTGCCCTTGCACACACTGCTCCCCACCGCTGAGCACATTATCACTTGCAAACTGGTAATGATACTTCTACTTCAAAGGGCTGTCTTAGGGATTAAAAACTAGGATATAAGTGAAGTTTCCAGCACAGTTCCTGACACATGCTAAGTACTTAACGATTTTAATTATTGTAATCGGAAGTGACGATTGTAAACCATTCTTTAGGGTCTGTCCCTCAATGCACCTTCATGGAATTTCCCTTAACCCCTAACCTGGCTTGACCTCCCCAGCACCGAATTTCCCATCATTGGTAGGTCAAGCAGAAAAAAGACAAATGATTTGGAGGAGGATATCGTCCTTCAGGGGAGACAAATAAAGGCAACAAAGTCAAAGAGGTAACCAAGAGGTAAAGACATGACAAATCAGTAATGGAAAAGTTACAAAAAGTCTACGCCTTCCATGCCCACACTTTGAGAAGCAGAAATGCTTCCCAGAAAAACAAATGAAGGAGCTTTGTCCTCGGCTCTGTGAGTCAACCTCAGACACACCCATCTGGAAGACTCGCACCGTTGGCAGGTAAAATGAGCCTCTTCCTTGCCTTCCGATGTCTCTTGGAGATGGCAGCTCTAAGTTGAGCACTGAGTTTTTTGTTTTTTTAATTATTTTATTGTTGTTCAATTACAGTTGTCCGCATTTACCCTCCCCCCACCCCACCCCAGGCAAACCCACTTCCCTCCCTTGCTTCCCCCCTCCCCCTTGGTTTTGTCCATGTGTCCTTCATTGCAGTTCCTGAATACCCTTGTCCCCCTTCTCCCCTTCCCCTTCCCCTCTGGTTACTGCCAGAATGTTCTAAACTTCAATGTCTCTGGTTCTATTTTGTTTCTATGGTTGTATTTGCTTGCTTACCTCAGAAGCGTCTTGGCTGTGGC